>JAYMTA010002179.1:0-17276 GCA_036897625.1 Pelargonium cotyledonis | reverse complement strand
TATTAATTTTTTTTATAAAAAAATAAAAATTAAATTCAGGCGATGAGATGATAGGGAGGCTTGAGGTAGCTCTTCCATGGCGTTGAGTCTCATTCTCTCACGCTTCTGACTCTTTCTCTCTTCAATACTCGTCGGAGAATCTCGCCTGACGTGATCGGAGCTCCGGTTGACGTTGATCGGCAGAGAGGAACAGTGGACTAGGCGTGCCCGCCCTTCTCACTCTTGCTCTCACTTTCATGGTCCTGGTTGTGGAGAGAGAAAGCTGAGCCAAAAAATCGATGAAAATGAATGGAAATAGCAATGGAAATGGATTCGGAAACATGGAGAATGAGTACATTCGGAGACACCACAGGCACCAGCCGGGGCTGAACCAGTGTAGCTCTGCTCTCGTCAAGCACATCAAAGCACCTGTTCATCTCGTAATCTCTCTCTCCCTCTCTCTCTCTCTCTCTCTCTCTCTCTTCATATATGTAGTATATGTTTATTGAATTTCTTTACTTTTTGGTATGCCTGGATTGATACAGTGGTTGTATCTATCGATATAGATACAGTACATATGTACAGGTCTATGGTTATGTTTAGCTTTCTGTGTTTGGTGTATTTTGTGATCCAGCGATTTGGGGATAGTGATCTGACTGTTGGGATTGCTCAATTTTCTACAGCAATTTTGGATTTTGTTTGGGAAAATAATTGATGTTTGACTTTTTTTTTAATTGTCTGTTAATTAGGAGTCTGAATCTGATTTTTGAATATTTGGGTCTTTTCCAAACTTCTTTGATTTTGGTGCTGGGAAAGGCTCATGTAAGTAAGAGAAAGGAAAACATCAAATGATGGGAACCACTGGGTTCCTTTGTTTGCGTTTTTCTTTTAGCCGTTTTGCTTCACAAAATCTGTCTCAGTTTTTTTATTTTCTCACCCAGTTTCAACTTTGGGATGCATAGTTTATGAAATCATTCAAAAGTTTAATTTTCTTGTGATAGTTGTGCAATGTACGAACATGTTTGTAAGTAAGATTCTACATTGGTTGCTGATATGAGGTGTGTTAAGAAACATCTCAACTAAAACGCTCCCTCTCGTGGCCCATGCATAGGTCCACTCGAACTTAGGACCTTTAGTCACCAATGGTCTGATACCATGTAAAAAAACAACTCAACTATAAGTTTAAGCGGATAGTTGAAGGCTCAATATTAGTTTTATACTCTAACAAGGTGTAATAAGGAAAGAAGCGGAATTGTACATTTCGTTTTTTCATACTTGAGTACTAAGAGTAAGAGATGAGTATTATTTTCTACTGTATGTATTGCAAGTTTGCAACCATAAATTCTGGTGACTTCTCCAATTAAGCTAAAACATTGAATTCCTCTAATCTGTCCCTGAATCGAGGGAGATATCCCAACTGGAGTATAGTTTGTGTGAAATTTATTGATTGAAGTATGGATTTTTGTCTGATGTGGATGTAGTCTTCTATTACTTATTGCCTATTGCAGAACTTGATAGACATTTTTTTTGCTGGTGTTTCTTAATCATCTCTGAAATGCGCATTATTTTGTTTCCGTTAGGTTTGGTCCTTGGTGAGGAGATTTGATCAACCACAAAAGTATAAGCCTTTTATCAGCAGGTGCGTTGCGCAGGGAAACCTAGAGATTGGGAGTTTGAGAGAGGTTGATGTTCAATCAGGGCTTCCTGCCACTACAAGTACCGAAAGATTGGAACTTCTTGATGATGATGAGCATATCCTAAGCATCAGGATTATTGGTGGTGATCACAGACTGAAGGTTTTTATTCTAATTGTCACCATTGAATCTGTTCCTCCTTTTTCCTCTTCTTGAATCATATATGGTTACTGTTCTCTTACCTTCAAACCCTGTTATAAATATCTTTGAAGTTTACACTGATAGCTTAAGAAGATGAACATGCAATGAGGTAAGGGAAAATTCGCTGCTTTTCAAATTTTGTGGATTTGTGAATTGTGATGGCATATATGATTGAGTACAAGGTATCTAGGCTGTTGTCTATAAAAGTTTATAGTATGGTATTATCATCAAGGCACATTCCATCTATAGGGTTACTTGGGGATGTGGTTTTTCTTTAATCAGATGGTGGCATTGTTATAGGTTATTGTCTTTCAGTTCGTCTTGCTAGAAATTGCACTACCATTGTCGTGAAACCATTAGGTGCTGTTGATAATACAAGAACAGCCAATTAATTTGAACAACATGATTTGTCCAAATCCTACGGTCTTAGAACATTCTCTGTTAAGGATGCCTGCATATTCTTTGTTTTCTTTCTTCGCTTCATGGAAGTTTTTGGGGTGGTTTGGTCAAAATTAGAAGAAAATTGATGGTTTCTTTATCATAATGGCCAAGGTGTTTTTATCTATGGCATATTTTGCCTAGTTTCTTGTTTAGAGTTTTTTTAGTTCAAATTTCTGGTTGTGATGTGATTCTATAATCTTGATATTCTACCAAATTTTTGGAAGAATAGTGATTGGTTGAAATGAATTTGATTCCTTTGCTAGATTAATATGGGAAAAATGGAGTCCTTCTCTGTCCAGTACTCTGATTTTCGTTGCATGTGCTAAATTTTTGTGCGAATGGATAAGCTATAATCGATAGGATAATTTAGTTGTTTTCTCTTTTCGTTGGTGGGAGTAATTGGAACTGAAAAACTGACATCATTAATCCCTTCATTAACTAAATGCAAAATCTAAAGGCTTTTGTAGGATAATTGTTATTTTTTATCAGCAATGCCATAGTTGAGATTGGAGCCAACGACCAGATAGTTATACTACCAAGCTTATGCCATTTTAGCTAGATTGGTGATTACAGTTCGCCTTATTATTACTTTTTTTATCTTATTATTTGTTTGTTTTTGCAGAATTACTCCTCAATCATTTCGGTTCACCCGGAGATCATTGAAGGAAGACCAGGGACTCTAGTCATTGAGTCATTTGTGGTGGATGTGCCTGATGGGAACACCAAAGATGAAACTTGCTACTTTGTTGAAGCCTTAATCAAATGCAATCTCAAATCACTAGCTGATGTTTCCGAGCGGCTTGCAGTGCAGGATCGAACCGAACCCATTGATCGGATCTGAATTCTGAATGCTGGAGTCTGGATGGCCATGGATGAAGCTTCCGAGGCATTCTCAACTCGGGGGCTTTGGGGACTGACTGGTAGCAGTACACTTCCACCTTCAAGAGTTAACGGCACCCACTTCATTTTGTTTGTTATAATCTGTTTTCATTTTATAACTGTATGCTGGATTTCCTGGTGTAGTAGACTCAAGAACCAACCACATTTCATACTAAGATCGGTTCACAAACGAAAAGCGAGAGAGTGGAGTAGTTTTGGTGTCAATGTGAATGATATTCAGGGTTTTGTCTGTGGTCGTATGTATATACTGATATACATTTGCTGAAAAGAGCTGGTAAATGCAGATTTGGTTCTCATAATGTAGTTTCTATAGGAGCTTTGTATAGAAAAGCTGTATTCAAGGAGAACTTGAAAATATTAGTTTAAATGTGCCATTGCTTTACAGTTTACAGTAACCAGTGTACTGTAAATTCTGTTATGGTTCTCATTACCATTATTTTTGTTTCTCTGTACCTTTGATTTTGAAGTAAATCTCTGATTCATAAGTAGAGTTCTTATTCCTTTTAACTAGTTCGATTCCAAGTCATATTGAATCAAGCGGTTGAATCGAACTGGATTCCCTTTGAGGTTTCGGGTTCGAGTCTTCTTGCCGAAGGTGAAGATATGGGTGAGATTTTGGGTTAAAAAAGGAGAGCTACCTCAGGTTTAGCACAATTGAATAAAAAAATAAAAATAGTATGATTACATATATATATCAGTTGATTGATATAAGTTACATCATTTAAACTAATAAGATGATGACACTTCGTTTAAAATCATGAATCCGGACGGGTCGCTCCGCTTCCACAAATTTACTTGGGTGAGTATAAGCGATTTAAAATGAGGTGTCATCATCTCATTAGCTTTGTTAAGTTGCAACTGATATAACTTTATATCAGTCAACTGATATAACTTTATATCAGTCAACTGATATACATTTTACCCATATATAATTATCATTTGGGCTAAACTGGGATAGCTCTCCCCTTTAACCTATAACCCTAACCTCAACCTATATCGTCGACAAGAAAGCTCAAACATGAGACTTCATAGGAAATCCAAAGCGTGCATGAGCTCCTTACACCGCTGGCCAATGTCATACTTTTACTCTTAGGTGAAACATAGTATCGAAAATTTGAAACTTTAAAAAGAAATTGTAAAAACCACAAAATAAATTCTACTTTTTTCTCTCCAAGGGCAGACTCTCATTCAAAAAACTATACAATATGACACTGTTCAATTTCATTAGATTCGTACACATAATGAAATCATTGGTTTGAAGTAGTTTTCACTATATATCGATTGTAACAGTTTACATGGAGGCAAAATTTCCCATAAATATGTTGTACAGTGATTCATCCTCTACATCTACAGCTAACATGAGACCAAAATGTTAAGCCAATGCAAATTCACCCTCTTGTTGCTTGGCCACTTCTCCTTCCCGATCAGCATGAAGAATACGCATAATTTCTTCTGCGGTAAGCGTTTCATACTCCATAAGTGCATTTGCCAGAGCATGTAATGCCTTTTCATGCTGACAAAATATTAACACCATCAGTTCTGGTGGTCAAAACTTCTAGAATTAAGAACATGAGTTATATAGTGTTCGGTTTTCAAGTGTCAATATAATCTTATCACAATTTATTTCATTCAAGGCTTTAGCCTTCTACTTTTCTAATAACCAAAGGTAAAAACAGATTGTATGGACAAACCTTCTTTAACAAAGCTCTTACACGATCACATGCTTCTTTCAGGAGCCTCATCACCTGCAGATCCAATGATTAATCCAAATTCCTTCTCAATCATTATTATAGTTAGATTACATGGGACCCAAAACAAACACATACTTCATCATCAATGCGTGATAGCATTTCTGCACTTGATTTCTCTCTCACAT
This sequence comes from Pelargonium cotyledonis, assembly GCA_036897625.1. Classification (NCBI taxonomy): domain Eukaryota; kingdom Viridiplantae; phylum Streptophyta; class Magnoliopsida; order Geraniales; family Geraniaceae; genus Pelargonium; species Pelargonium cotyledonis. The sequence goes on along the minus strand of JAYMTA010002179.1, from coordinate 12,245 downwards.
GAACTGGTCCGATTCTATCGCTCATCCCCCATCGTGTTACCTGATTGAGACACAAAAAAGATGCCAGTAGTATCAAGAAGAAAACCGCTGTAGAAACATACTGTGAATTAAGAATATAGAACTGCAGAGTTTAGAGAGTACGCGAGACAAGCAGATAATTAAGAACTGACTAAAATTTAACAATTCACTTTATAATTATTTGGGAGCACTTTTTTGGGAAAATAAGTAGCAACTTTGCTGTGACGAAAGGATTATAAAGATATTCATTGTAAAAAAAATTATAAAATAAATAAAATAACTTGTCAATGCAGATTTTCTATATGCATTCAAAACGTACCATATGATGGGCAAGCTCTGTAGCACTTTCAAGATCGCTACCTGCTCCAGTTGTAATATGGTCCTTCCCAAAGATGAGCTCTTCAGCCACTCGTCCTCCCATGCATACATCAAGACGGGCTAACAACTGCTTCTTGGTAATTTTTGTCTCATCACTTGGAGGAAGCTGAGTGACCATTCCCAATGCAGATCCATGTGGTACAATTGTTGCTTTGTGAATTGGATGAGCGCCTTCAGTGTTTAAGGCAACAATTGCATGCCCACTCTCATGATAAGCTGTGAGCTGAGAGAACGGGAGCAAGGTCAGCACACAGCAAATAATTCTTAGATGAGTTTTCTGTACAGATAATCATAAGTTCATGGTCGTTAAAAATCTCAATTCATGATCCGATTCCTGATACGATTCACGATTTGGAGTTCAAAAGATTCAAAATCATGTTTGAATCTTGGAATGGCATGAATCTGCTGACTTGGATGTGACTCGGTTGAATCCCAATACATCCGATTCAGAATATGGAAAGTTTTGAAGAAGCCCAACCCATGAACTTTGAGATTTTCTTCTTTCTTTTTTTTTTTCCTTTTTTTCTGATTTCTACGGAGAAGGCGAAACGATTTCTGTTTCTATAAAAAGAGGATACTTGAAGAGGAGAAACTTAAACCTAAATTATCACCTGAGAGTTAAGCAGTGGAGCTGTACTGGTCATCATATTTGTAGAATTGTAGCAGCGAGCCGACGTCTGTTGGGACTCATTTTAGTTGTTCTAAGTATTTCGGACCCATTTTAGTTGTTTATTACTTTATTTCAGTAGAAAGTAATGTTCTTCTTCATAATTATGGGCATATTTATCCTATAAATTTTCTATTTAAAACTATTATACATATATGTTTAAATCTTCCGATTCGATTCACGATTCACAAAATCCTCTCTCAATTCACGATATGAATCCCGATTCAACAATCATAAATAAGTTTGCATGGTGTACATGAAGACAGAAATGAAAGTGGCACCTAGGATTCCAGTCAACTGATAAAGGACTAGGGTTGAGTGGGGTCATATATTCAAATCATTAGTACAAATAAAACAAAATTATTCCAGAAGGAGATATATACACTGGCCAAAAGTCAGAATCTCTGGCAACAGAGGTGTGTTATTATTACTCTCAGATGTAGAGTTTGGAAAACAAGACGGACACTCCAAGTTCAGAGAAGTTACTGAATAATTCAAAAATCGAGACTACACTGCATTTATCTGTTTGGCTAGTGAATCATGCTTATGTAACCTTTGCTTATCATTAAAGCCATCATTTTTCCCCACCCCAGCCATTAGAAAGAACTGGTAATCTTAAAAATTGATTTATATGCATATGCATACCTTCTTTGAATCTTCTGAGATATACATTGTACTCCTCTCTGTGCCCATAAGAATTCTGTCCTTCGCAAACTCCAATTGTGCAGCAGCTATCAACTCCGAACCTTCAACAGCGGCTTTAATTGCAGCAATATTTACCAAGTTTGCCAGATCTGACAATGACAATTTACAAGGAGTATACAGAGGAAAAAGTCCATTATCATGTCATAATATAATTAGGAAGAAACATGGTAGTCTCGTCATCTTAATATAGGAACACACTTAGAATGAAAAGATGCACACCTGCCCCAGTGAATCCTGGTGTGCCACGAGCAAGGGATTTGACATCCACATCCTCATCTAGTGGTTTATCCTGTACGTAAAGCTCTAATATCTCCTGACGACCCTTTACGTCAGGATTTGGAACAACAATCTAGGAATGGACATTTTCGTTAAAGTTTATCCAAGCTAGATAGATGACTGTAGCACATAAAACAAAAAAGAATGTAATAATAATCCTACTAAAAGATTATTCGATAATATTATCAATGATATACAAAAGAATACTTGTAATTGTTGAATGTAAAGTGTCACATTAGTAAAAGATGGAAATATTAAGCTACATATAAATGTGAAAGCTAAGCCCAACTCATAAAGTTGACCTTTTAGTATGAGAAGTCCAAGTTGTTATATGTAATCCAATATCAAAATTATTAAATATCAAAATGGCATCAGAATCTGATTGTTCTTGAAGGTCTCGTAGTCTTTTGCTGCCAAACAACGCTGCCTTAAGACTTTTTTTTTTTATACAACTTAGGACACACTACAACATATTATATATACTAAACTAAATACCCCTGCCGGAGAGACTCGAAACCGAGAGTCCGAGACCTGAGTCCGAGACCTCACCTGAAGCTCAAGGGATTTAACCACTTGGCCAGCAAGGCTTTGGTGCCTTAAGACAGTGTTGGATCTTTCTTTTAAATGTTTTTATTTCCTTCCTATAAGGCATCACCTCACATTGTGAAAAACCCTAGACATATTGAGTATTCTTGGTGTTGAAGCCGTAAGCAATCAAGACCGTTTGTTTTTTGGACTTATTTTCATAATCCAACCACACTTTGGTGGCTCAGATCAGGGTCCAATTGGTCATCTCCTGCGATGGCATCAACAATATTCAATAGACAAGCGCCAATGTGCTTTTGTCGGATTTTCCATGCGTCGTTGACTTCTCTGATTTGTATTTTTTGGACAGGTTTTTGCTCACAGTTTGTGTTTTTTCAAACTCTAGAGTTGATTTAATGACACCTTGAATTTGAGGGATATTGAGATATTTAGATTCCCATAGCATATCATATTTGTTTATGTATGCCTCATTTTAAAAAGTTCAATTAGCTCCATAGATTAAGCCTTAACTTAGGCCATTTCCTATTTATTTTGAGTCAACTCTTGAAATGTCACATATAAAGGGCTTATGTTTTACATCAATATTAACAATAACATTTCACGATCCCCACATAAACAGTCCCAAACTTCTAAACAGTAAGAAAAAAAAAACAAAAATCACTTAGCTATGGGCAAACGATTAAAGAACTTACATGCCTGTCAAATCTACCAGGCCTTGTCAAAGCTGGATCTAGAATTTCAGGAAAATTTGTAGCAGCAATCAATATTATTCCCTATGAAAAGATGAGCAAAATCGCTAATTCAGCAAAAAAAAAAAAAGAGAGAAAGAGAGAGATTCATTAATGCTGCAAGCTTGTATAAATGTACCTCATTCTGTTCAAAGCCATCCATTTCAACAAGCAATTGGTGCAGAGTCGAATTTGCATAGCCGTCCCATTTTTTACGTGACGATCCAATAGCATCTATTTCATCAATGAAAAGAATGCAAGGATGCTACAAAACATGGGAATATGCAAATAACACAATCAGAAAAGTAAAACAAAAAATATTAGCACTATACAAGATGGTACCAAAAAATTGAAATATAATAGTATGGAAAAGAATGAATCAAAGATGTATTAAAAGAATGTAGATGGGTTGACAGAGAATACCACGTGTACCCTCAGTATACTAAACACAACTACAGTAACCTAAATTTTAGAAGGCCTACCAAGCCCTTTCCTGATAACATTGAGGTTGGCTGCTTTAATACTTTGGTAACACTCTTCCTCCACTCCATGCTATCTCTAATAGGGATAATTACAAATAACTACCCTATAATTGACACATTTTGCAACGGACTACCCTTAAATTTTTTTCGTAACTTTTGACTACACTCAACTATCAAAAACTCTTTCCATTAGTTAACTTTGACGGAAAAACACCCTCTCTCATCACGTGCACATCATATGACTCCAAAAAGAATTTGAAATGACAATTTTACCCTTTTTTTTCATTGGTCAGGAACAAGTACATTAATGTTTGCCAGAAAATTCACTTATTTTTTGTTCAACCAACACAAATCTAACACAAACTCAACACAAATCCAACAAAAAACCAACACAAATCTAACACAAATTCTGACATTTGACTAACAAATCCAACATAAATTCAAAATTTGTTCAACGAACACAAATCTAACACATACTCTAACATTTGACACCAATCTTAAAATACATGGTAGTCAATAGTTAAAATGTACAAAGGGTAGTTAGGTCATTTCACAATTTAGCGGATGGAAAACAGATGGAAAGAGCTTTTGATAGTTGGGGGTAGTCAAAAGTTACGGCAAAAAATTTGAGGGTAGTCCGTTGCAAAAGGTGACATTTACATGGTTGTTATCTGTAATTATCCCTATCTAATACTATCATGTCATTTTGTTGGAATAAAAACAAACAATAACGGCATGCTCACATCTCCCTAAACTTGGTCTAGGCATGGCATGAATGTGAATAGTGAGGGGAAAAAATAAAAATGAGAAACAAAAGGGCAGTTCGACCAGGCAGTTGACAAAGACAAACAATGTCCTAACTCTGATTTTTAACATATCCAATTATCATTAGATACAAGGCTTTAGTTGTATATGTACCACAAGAAACTGTTTACAGAGAAAAGTATTGGCCATTTCTAGTTTGGACTCTTAGGAAATCAGGGAAAGAGAATATCTTGTATACTGCGGCTCAAAAAGTCATTAAAAATATATAAAATCTAAAACAAAATCTTGAACTGGATTGTCTCTAAGAATATGTCAAGAAATAACAAACCTTTTTCTTAGCTGCTTCAAACAAGGATCTTACACGTTGAGCACCAACCCCGACAAGCCTGCCAAATGAAAGCACAATCAGGCTCAGAATCACCAGCAAAACAATCAATAAATGCAGTATTTTCCATATTGAACACGGTACAGTCTAAGCACATGATAGTGCAGGGACAAGATTCTACCCTTATACTATCAAAGCAAAAATATTATTCAGGGCGGAAGCCAAAGGAGTCAATTTGGTGTTTAGTGTGTTTTATTAGATATAGAGAAGAAACTGCTTACTAAAAATTACTGTGTGTGTTTGATTTTGAGAGATATTCTCATCTTCAAGACACAAAAAGCATCCAATTTAATATGGTGACCTATGAGTAAAAATGTGAGGTGGTTTGATTCAGTTTTATTAGAAAAGCAAAGGGGAGGCTAAAAGATGAGATGGTGATCTATGAGCAAAAAAGCAAAGGGAATGCCCAAGATGAAATGGTGACCTATGAGTGAAAAAGTGACAAGTGATTTTAATAAAAAGTTGTATTAGAAAAAACAAATGAAAAGCACCTGAGATCATTAGGATCACAATTCTAAACGCTATATTGAATATTAAAATCTGCCAAAATTGTCATTGAGTAAGCAGATGACTCACTTCTCCTCAAACTCTGATCCTGCTGCATAGAAAAATGGGACACCCGCTTCACCAGCAATAGCCTTCAAGGTTCAAGATAAATCAATTAATTACTATCAGCGCACCAATACCACCTCATAGACAGATTAAAGATGAAGATGAGAACTAACTGAATACAAACTGATGCTACACCAAATATTAGAAATCAAAACGACAAATCATAACATGACAGGTGGTGACTGAGCGCCACATCGGCCCCCTCTTGAAGACCATACGTGTCAACTGCAACGGACCTCCGGGAGTCCCAAAGACCTCCAAGAGTCACACGGAGATATCCGCCAAATATCACAAGGCCTCCTCAGATATCTTCTCCATAACTCACTCCAAACAGTCCAAGAAGCCCGCTTTCTACCCTCCAACGAGAACCTTTTCTAAACAGTGAATAACCAGAAGAGATGCCCACACAATCGGCCAAAAGTTGCGGCCCTGGCCCCTAATGTTGCGGCCTTGGTCCGAAAAAGTGGTTCAGAGCTTACACATTCGGCCTAGGGCCGCAGCCTTGATCCGAAAGCATGGTTTCAATGTGCGCGGAATAGCCCACACATTTGGTTGAGGACCACGGGCCTAGTTCCTTCCCAATGTTGCGGCCTTGGTTCGAAAGCGTGATTCAAATGCACGCAAAGAATCCCATGCATTCTGCTGAGGGTCACAGCCCTAGTACTTAGACAACATTCGAACACATGTTCCTCGCTCATCTGTCATGGCGCGTGACCATGCACTCATTATGTGAGGAAGTAAGGTCCTACAAAGAACTCAACTTCGAAGATCCCAACTCCAAAGAGCTTAGTCATGAAGATCTTAACTACGGAGAACCAACCTCCGCTCCTCAACCATTAATACCCACAAAAAACCCCGAAACCCTTAGTTATGTCATTGCCACATGTACATCCACTCATTCCTATGCAAAACATAACATTCATAAACATCAGCCATTCCTCCTCATTTACTAGTAATAAAGAACAATCCACGCAGTAAGTGGCAATCCCTAAGAACGTCATGATAGCCACCATTATGGGAAACAACAGGATTTGGTTTCAAAAATAAATATTTATGTATAAATAAAACTAAATACATACTCAGTGGATCTTATACATCTCGAAAAGTCATTCTAAGAAGAAACCATGTACATAATCTTGGAATATAAACATGTATTCTCTTTTATTATGCGAAAAAGCTAAACAAAGAAAAGGTGTAATCCTGGAATTTATATGGTTCACTAATTTTGAATGCTTTCAGATGATATCATTGACTACAACTTCAAACAGCTAAACAAGGCCTAAGTAAAATTTAACAAAAAGTGACCAAACAAGGGGCACGCGCACGCTAACAAACTTGAAGACAAGTTTTAGAGAAAGAAATCCATAGTGAAATCATGCCAATATCTACATCGTAGAGAAGCAGTGAAGTTCAAAAACTAATGGTAACACCATGAAACACATAATCTACTAGCTACAATAATATATATGCTTACTATCAGAATAACGTTGATTTATTTAATAAGCATTTGGCAGTTCCCATTTCCACAATTAGAAAGTAATGAATGACTAACCTTGGCAAGCAAAGTTTTCCCAGTTCCGGGGGATCCTGTCAGAAGAATTCCCTGAAATAGAAAGCATTGGATTCATTTGACAGGAAATTAGATTTACAAGAACTGAGAAAACAATGAAAGATACAAATAGAACATAGGGTAAAATGGAGGTGAGTCGACTCATCTAAGCTTAGGTGAATCAGACCCACAATACTACATAGTTTCACTTAAGTGAGTGATAAGATAGCTCAAAACTACGTAGTTTTGAAATTAAAAATTTCAGCCTAAATTTATCAAAGCTCTTTCACTTGTCATCTTCTTCACTGTGCCGCCACTCCCAACATACGTTCTCTCATTTTCCGACACGGTCAAAGTTGGTTGTTCACGCTCGAATTTTAAAATTAGTTTTTGTATAACTCATGCTAGAACAACTTACATCAAGTTGTTCTCTAATTTTTAAAAATTTCAGTTTTTTTGAAGCCATTACCTTACATCCAAAATTAACATGCGAAAGATATGTTGCTAAGGAAAGGCGAGGGCACTGGCTTTGTAACATGAGAAATTTATGTTTGTTTTGCTACTAATCAAGTAATTTCTTGATCACATATGAGGAGACAATAATCTGTATGCCAAAAAAAATAAAAAGTGATAACAGGTTTTTGCTTGAGCAAATTCTTGGGTTTGACATGGGTAAATAAACAATAATCAATCTACACATTCATATTCTTTTAATTTGTTGTGTTGCATGTTCAAAAGCTATATTTTTATATTTGAAAATGGCAAAAGGAAGACCAACATAGACAACCGGTCTTGCCACTAACGATGAGAGAGAAGAACTCAAGGAAGCCGGCAGCACCTTTGGATGACAGAAGAGTTATTATTTTGATGAAGTTAGGTTATATTTTGATAAATTCAGATTTAAACTTTTAATTTCAAAACTGCGTAGTCTTGAGCTATTTTATTAATCACTTAAATGAAACTAATTAATATTGTGGGTTTGATTCACCTAAGTTAGGTGAGTCGACTCACCTCCATTTTACCCTAAAACATAATAAAGATATTAGAAAGACATTTATATCATATGTACAAACAATACTATCTAGAGCAAACCTTTGGCAACTCCCCCCCAAGACGGGTAAACTTTGTTGGATTTTTTAGGTACTCCACAACTTCCTCAAGCTCTGCCTTTGCCTCATCACAACCTTTTACATCCTTAAAAGTTTTAACATTCTGCAAGAAAAAAGCAAAGGAGAATCAATCAAGATCCTCTTGATTCTATCAATCCCTAATTTACAGCATTCAAATATTCTAATCTAACAAATCAGATATTCTAACATCAAAATTATATTTTCTCTTATAATTTAAGATGATATCAAAGCATGATTGACTAAGAGGTCACAAGTTTGAGTTTTGTTGCCACCCCTTATTAGCAAAAATGTTAAAATTCTACCACAAGGCAAGAAAAAGACTCGTGGATGGACCTTGTGCAAAGCAATAATGAGCTTGCACATGAGAGGGCGTGTTAGAGCATAAAATAAATTGAGTTTTCAACTATCAGTTTAAAGCTATTAGTTGAGTTTGTCCTTTACATTTAGCATTGACATTAAAACTATTATTTAATGCAGATTAGGTATCTAATCTACACTAAGCTTGTAAACCTATACAAATTCCACAATTCAGTGGCTAGTCTTAGCACTCACCCGAAGTTTCTAGCTCTGTTGCAAAAATAATTCAAAACTCATGTACTTTCAACTTCCACAATTACTACGAAGATGAGGCAATATAATATTCTCAGAACAGTCTTAAAGATCACTAATGATAGCACATGACATACCTTTTGGGGCATAGCTTCTTTATTTAACTCCTTTGGGCTATAAGAAAAAACTGAACCAAAACCTGAAGCTCCCATTCCACCATTCAAGCTGTCTGCATAACGTGAACACACAGCAATAACCACCAACCTGATAAACATTCCATATTTTGAAAGAGTAAGAACTCAATTAGACAAACAAGCACCAACCTTTCAGATAACATACAATGGAGAGAGAGAGAGAGAGAGAGAGAGAGAGAGAGAGAGAATTGGAGGAGATTTAACTTAGGGCATCTCCAATGGCGGTGTAATGAGAGTGTAATAGCATAATAATATGTGCTCTACAATATTATATTCATTTTGTAAGGTAATCATGCATTATGCATGTAATATATATTACACACATAATACATGATTACATTTGACACTTGTCAAATTTGATGTTCAAATAAAAAAAAAATAATTACAAAAAGAAGAGTAAAATAAATTATTTAAAAGCACAAAGATAATTTTAGAATATAAAAAGTATAGATGTGGGTCATGCTATTACACTCATTAGAGTATAACCATTGTGAAGTTTAGTGTAATAGAAAACGGTGGATGATGTGTCAATTCTATTACACTCTCTAGAGTGTAAGTCATTGGAGATGCCCTTAAAAAGTCTGCATTTTTGCAGAGGGTGATGATGATACATGCATAAATGTGATACATTATTATGTACTATCATAAATAGAGATAAAGGCTTAGTGATTTTTACCACAGTAATATATCAAAACCTTTGAGGAAGGAGAAAAAATCTTTAGGGCGTGATTTGGTTGAGTCTTTAGGATCAACCTAATGGAAAAAAAAAACAGCATACATAAAAATGGAAGAAAAAAAAACTTGGAAAGAGATTTAGACAGAAATCGACAAAATATATTGATTCGTTGTATAAAAAAAGGACCACGACAGAGTACGAAGAATCAAACGAGTCTACCTTTTGGCTAGGATACCAAGATTCTCTCGAATATAGATCCTTACCATAAGTACATGCAATGGCTGCCTCTGAGATATGCCAGGGTTCTGCAAGGCTTCATCCGTGTTCCCCGATGCATATTGCTTCAACTCTTGCAACTGCAAATAAATTTGAAGGGTAGTTTACTGTAAAAAATCAACTTAACCAGAAAGACAAAAGAAGGAAGCCTGAAGGTAGCTGACGATACAGATCAAGTGACCAGTAAAAAATCTTTCAAAACTCAATTCAAAGAAGGGACGTGATAAAAGAGTAATTCAACCACACATCCAGCCATAAAAATTATAAATAAATAAATAAATAAGGATATAAGTACATGCTTTGTTTTGTTACCAGTGCAGGAAGACTACCAGGCTTTCCAGATTTTTCATCTGGGAGATATTCAAAAAGCCTACCGGTTTCCACAAGAGCTCGAATATATTCTGCAACTCCTCTACTGTCCACTGCATATTCCCTTTTCTCAAAACGTTCCAAGGCAGACTCAGGACTGAAAACAGAGAAGACACAAATCAATCATCTTTTTTCATCATCTACACATAAAGTTTATCCACACATAGAAAGAAAGAACTTAGAAAATGAACAGAGATGTTATTAATCCTGAAGAGTGCCTGGAATCTCAATCATGATTTTTGGCCGAAACAGTCAGCCAAGAGACAAAACGAAATAGATCTAGGAGCGCCAAAATTCGTTGGAGCGGATATGGGCGTTAATTGATGAGGTAGCATCACCTCAAAGGCCATGTTTTATTGGATGTCTCAGCCAACAAACCATGGCTGAGATTCTTTTTTCTCAGTCCTGAAACTATCTTCGTATTGTCATCTAATACAACACTGATTCTCAATGTAATGAGAATGTACCCTTTCTCTTCCACCAAGTCTTTGGCAAGAGAACTTAAAATTTTCAATTTTGTACACCTAATAGGCTCATGCTAGTAATAAATTTAAGCCTTTCAGCATTAAGAAATGGCAATCAAAATTTCCAATTCTCATTCAACCTTTTATCAGCCAAAACAAGAAGAGCAGCAAAGCAAACTTACTCGTGCCTGTTGAGCTCAACCAACAGTTGACTCTGCTTGGCTGCGTCCATAGGATTGGCGTCAGCCTCTGCAATGAGGGGTTCCAAAATCACCTCCCAGCGCGCAGAGTTCCACCATCGACACAAATTCTGGTATGCCCTGCTGATGGCCACCCACACCCCAATCAAGAAGCCCAGAATCGGAACCTTCCTCCACTTCTCCTCTAGCGCACCCAAATTCCCACCGGATTCCTCACTTTCCACCGCCACTTCCAAGCTCTCCGACTCTTTAGTTTCAGAAACATCATCTCTGTCGGAAAAATGGGTACTTTCTGCACCAGTTTCAGATTCGGAGTGCAATGAGCAAGGAAGGGAGAGAATGTGGGGGAGAAATTGGGTTTTATGGAAAATGGAGCGAGGGATAGAGAAAGGAAAGGGGCGATGAAGAGGATAGTGGCGAAGACGATGATGGTGGTGGAGGAGTTGGGGAGAGAGTGGAGACTTGCAGAGGATGAGAGGGGTTTGCAGAGCAGGCATGGCTAGGGTTTGGTTGTGGCACCAGCTCTCTCTAGCTCAGTGCCGGAGTCGGAGTCGGAGTGGGAGTGGCGTGGGCCGTGGAGGAACAAGGAAACGACCTTATCTCGATTGTATGAAATTGGCGCTGGCGCCGGCTTTGTGCTTCAGCAACCAGCTCTCATTTTTGAACTGCTCCTCACTCCTTAAAATAAATAGGTGGGTTTTTCATTTTCTAAATTAGCTATTGCGGAGTATTTATTTATTTTTTTTTTTCAAATTTTATGATTTCATATATCGGTAATTTATGCATAATTTTGTTTTGATAGGAAGTAATCCATATTCCATGCATAATTAATTTTATAAAATTCATACGTGACACTCATTTGAGAAAATAATTCAAGAAAGTCATTCATACGAGAAGGGAGAAAGTATGCTTTTCCATTTTTCTTCTCTTAATAAATAATGCTCCCTAGACACATATTATCTTTCCAGTAACTAGGGTTTTTTTTGTTGTTTCCGGCAACACAGTGATCGTTCTCTCTAAAGAATGTACTGTCTCTAGAACTTTGAAGGGCGGCTAGGGTTACGGTACGCGGCGGCTAGGGTTACGGTACGCGGCGGCTATAAGGAGGGAGAGAGGTGTCTGCAAGATGGATATGCCTGCAGCGACCTACATGTGGAAGAGAAATACCTACGCGTGAGGGGGAGTGCAGATTTATAAAGCCCCTGATTGTGCACGTGTCGAGCTCACCGATAAAGAAAAATGTGAGATTCGAACGTGAGGGGGAGTGTTGAGAAGT
>JAYMTA010002178.1:0-17286 GCA_036897625.1 Pelargonium cotyledonis | reverse complement strand
TTGCTCGAACAGCAAATTTCTTCATCTTCCACTGCCGACAAGTCTCAGATTTGGCAGCAGCTTCAGCAGTACTCTCAGTACCCTGATTTCAACAACTACCTCGCTTTCATCCTTGCACGCGCCGAGGTGCTTTATGTTATTTGTTTCTCCGGATTGTCTGATTTCCTGTGGATTAAAAATGGGTCTGATTCTGATTGGATTGTTTGCTCTCGGGAATATGGTTTTGTCTGTGGTTCGATTCGATTGTTTGTTGGGGGAAGTTAGGGGGGTTTTGTGGGTAAGGGGGGGCCTTAAGTTTGGACTGTAATGGTCATCCAGTGAGTACCATCATATTGCTAGGTGATATTGGTTCTCAAGTCTCTGATTGGAATTGGATCATTTATGTATGTATATGTATATGTATATGTGTGTGTATATAATTTTGGGTTTTCTTGCTTTATTAATGGAACTATTTCTTTGAAAATTTGTCAACTGTTCAATTTCCCTTCATTTTTCATTATAAATTTCACATCATATATTTTCCATGAGAGTGATGGAATATCATAAGGGTTTCCTTGTTTCTGTATTACAATTTGATGTATAATTGGTTGCTATGTAATTGTGACTATTGAAGGCTGTTTTGTTTATTTGCTTCCGTACATGAGCTTCAGTGATCTTCATTTATTCACTTCATGAAGAACTGAAGATACTAGAGATAAATTGTATTGTATTTTCATAACCCATCAGTTACACCTGCATTATTCAGTATGCTGATATTAGAGAGGTATTGCTGTTTTTTTTTTCAACTTTCCTATCGTACGCCCATTTACCTTCTTATCAACCCATGAACAGGGTAAACCAGTGGAGATTCGACAAGCTGCCGGTCTGCTTCTGAAGAATAACCTCAGAAATGCCTATAAGTCCATGGATCCTGCATACCAGAAATATATAAAAGCAGAGCTGTTGCCGTGTTTAGGAGCAGTAGATAGGCACATCAGATCAACAGTTGGGTCTATCATCAGTGTTGTTGTTCAACTAGAAGGAGTTGTTGGGTGGCCCGAGTTGTTGCAAGCTCTTGTAACTTGCTTGGACAGTAATGACTTGAGTCATATGGAAGGTGCAATGGATGCCTTATCGAAGGTGTGTCCTGCATCCCAGAATCAGTTTATTAGTATACCATTAACTTTCTTAGCTACTCATTGAAGGCATTTTACATTTTCTTTGCCAGTTGATTTGGTAAACGGTTCGGTTCAAAGTGAAAGGGGAATAATGCATTTCAATGAAACAAGTGTAGATTTTAGATACACACTGAACAATAAAATTTGCAAGAACTAGTGCTTTAGTTCGTGAAATACCATGAAATGAGGAGAATAAATCAAAATAATGGTTCTAGCAACCTAACACTGTCTAAAATTTCAGCACATTGAGTAAGCATTTGTGCTTTGGCCCATAGTTTTATTTGGAAAAACAATGTAGCTATATATCTTAAACTTCACCATCTAACCGTGAGCACATATACTGATATGTTGATTTTAGTTTTCAAACATGACTAATACATTTATTGAAATTCTTAATTTCTTTGAATGTGATACTAAATTCACTTTACATGTTGTTTGCGACTCAGATTTGTGAGGATATCCCACAAGTGCTTGATTCAGATATGCCTGGATTAACTGAACCCCCCATCAACATATTTCTCCCTCGACTATTTCAGGTAACATAACCATTCCCGGTCATTTGAGGCAATATATTATATGAAATTAACTGTTGGTCTGGTCATACATTTTGTTGTGTAACCTGATTATTTTTAGTTATGTTACTTTTTGGTGGATTCCTATCGTAACATGGGTATTATTTGAACAGTTTTTCCAGTCACCACATGCCTCTCTACGAAAGCTTTCTCTGGGTTCTGTAAATCAATACATCATGTTGATGCCAGCTGTAAGTATATTCGTAAAATTTTATTTTATGATTCCACTAGACCTTATTCTTGCATTCAGTTTGAAAAGAATTATTAATTGGTTGCAGGCTTTATATGCTTCCATGGACAAGTATCTCCAGGGTTTGTTTGTTCTTGCCCAAGACCCCTCTGCTGAAGTACGGAAATTGGTGGGTGGTCACTCATTCCCTTAAAAATAAATTTATATATTATGTCGTTGACTGAATAAGTATGGCATTAAGATGGAATTTTTAAGATGCTGCTTAGAATAATCTTTTCCTTGCATAGCTAGCCCTTGATAGATAAAGTTGTTTTGTATTTTATGATATGACAATGATTATTATTTATGTTATTTTGTTAAAGTCCATTTGTCTGTTGGGAATATTATCCTTGGTCATAGGCACCCTATGAAACAAGGTAATTTAGAGTGACCTTATATTCTCAGATTTACAGTCATTAACTTTCACTGTTCTGTACTTCTATATGTACTTTTAACCAGCTAGAGGCATATAGGCCCCTTAGAGCACCCAACCAGCCTTAACAGACATGGGTAAGGCTACCATCCTGTCCACGGCTGGGAAATCTGGATAATTCTACTATTGGCTAGCTCCGTAAAGGTGGTGAATCAAACTTGAGGATCTGTCACTTCCTGATGTGTGAGCTCCTGGTCACTAGGGTACCCCTTGGAGTTATCTTTGACCCTGTTGAATTACATGAAAAAAAAACTCAAGCATTTGCTTGATGGGACCAGCTCTCTCTCTCAATCTCTCTCTCTCTCTATCTCTCTCTCTCTCTCTCTCTCTCGGCACACGTAATTGTGTTGAACTCAACCTTTTTGCAACCTTCGGGCTTCTTTAAATCTTTGCTGTAAAAATGATAGGATGTAGGATACAGAGCTCTTTGCACTGTGTATTCATCTTTTTGTTTTGTCTCTCTTATTGAGCAGGTTTGTGCAGCATTTGTTCAGTTGATTGAAGTCCGGCCATCTTTCTTGGAGGTGTGCATCTCACTCTGTGTTATTATGTCTCATGCGAAGTCTTTTTATGTGCACTTTGTACTCTTTTATGTTTCAGTTTTGCTCAAATGAAGAATTATTTGAATATCTTAAATAAGCTTGGAGTTTCATATCATAATATATTTTCTTTCTATTCCCATGTGTTGTTTTGTCGCCTTCTTGCAGCCACATCTGAGAAATGTAATTGAATACATGTTGCAAGTCAACAAGGACTCTGATGATGAAGTGGCACTTGAATCCTGTGAATTCTGGTAATCTTTCTGCTGCTGTCTCTTTAGGAAAGATGGAACTAGATATTAGAGTTAACTTGGTTGACTTCTTTATTGGTGGGTTTAGTCATTCTTTGTAGACGTATATTTTATATGTTCAATTTTTCTACTAGCAGGGATAAATGAACTTGCATTTATTTTATTAGAAATCAGGAACATCCTTTTTTTTTTGCCTCATGTGTTTATTGTCAAATAATTGCCAGTTCATGTATTGAATTGAGCCTGCATTCTGAAGTTCTTAATTTCATCTGCCTTTGAATGAGTAAAACTACTAATGGCATTGTTTCAAACATGATTTTGATAAAATAATATGCTACGATAAGATTTGAGTCTGTAACATTGATTAGTAAATGAAAAGAGAGTAAAAACCAATTTCAATTTGCTGAATCTCATTTAATTGCATTATCACTTATCAATACATTTATTATTCTGATGCAGCCGGGGTCTAGTTGTATGATGTTAGTGTTGTATACCATTGGGGGCAAGTTGTGCAAATCTTAAAATTTTCCCTTGTAGTTCTTTGTCTCAACTTTTTCAGTTACAGTATTATTGTTTGTTAAATCTCTGTCGTGCCTTTGTTTAGTTGAGGGCATATTTTTAAAATCTTATCTGAAACTGTATAATCTGGATATCTGTAAATGATATAACAAATTCAATGAAGTATTGTTTTGAGGATGCTTTTTGAAATTTTGTTGATTGGCATTATTACAAAATCTAAAGTCCAAACATAATGAAAATATAGAGAACAGAAGAAAACTCGTGCTTTCCAGTTTATGGGGGATATTCTCAAGTTGTAGCTTCTTTCTTCATCTTTTGCTAAATTAATGTATCTTTTCAATATTGATTGTGGTTTGCAAGGTCTGCTTATTGCGATGCTCAGCTGCCACCTGAGAACCTGAGAGAATTCTTGCCACGTCTAATTCCAGTATGTTTATGGTCACTATGGTTTCTATTGCCTTTGCTAAGTGAGTCTTATTTAGAAGTTCATGATGTTTGACATATCCGTTACCACTTTTGTAGATTTTATTGTCAAACATGGTTTATGCAGAGGATGACGAGTCGCTTGTTGATGCCGAGGTTAACACTTAGTTTTTATTCTTATTCTTATTCTTATTCTTATCATTATTTGGTGCAAATCACAAATCATTATTCACATTGGCTTGTCTTTGCTTCAATTTTGCAGGAGGATGAGTCTCTCCTAGATCGAGATCAGGTTTTGACTATTGATATTCATTGCTGGGTGTTTTGGGATTCTAATGTTTTTTTCCTCTTATTTTCTTTTTTTCACTCATTCAGTTTCTCAATTTTGCATTGCAGGATCTTAAACCCCATTTTCATTCATCACGATTTCATGGATCTGATAATGCGGAAGAGGATGATGTATGCTCCTGGTCATCTTTCTGATTACTTATTTATATAGTTAGGTCAATCGGTATATGTTGTGAAATGATCCTATTGGCGTGCCTTGCATAAGTTTTGGAAAGATAAGTAAAGTGAGCGATATCTTATCTTTTTGAATAATGACAGGATGATGACATTGTGAATGTATGGACTTTACGGAAATGCAGTGCAGCTGCTCTTGATATAATTTCAAATGTGTTTGGAGATGAGATTCTTCCTACATTGATGCCCATTGTTCAGGTAATTGATGTATTTCACAATACTTTTTCGGTAAAGGATGCTTTCTGTTATAATTTCTATTTCTGCATCCTTTCTATATTTTCTCTTTATTTGTGATATTAATTCAGAAGCTCTGTTTCTTTACTTGGATTCCATCTCACCTATGTCTGAGCCTCGCCCTTGTTCATAGCCATAAGGTCAAGCAATCGTCATAGTATAACTTCACATATTGATAGTAGTAACTAGTAAGGCTAAAGCATCATCATACAACTTCACATATCATAGTATAACTTCTGAAAATTTGACCAAACAGTTTACATAAAAAAAACATACAAAATATGGCTCTTTAAAAATCTGGTGTCGGAAAAAAAAATTAGCGCATAACTTTGATAGCCGTTATAGGAGAAACATGGTAGAGACTTTTGAGAAACTAAGGGTGGAAAAAACTGAATATGTGCACTATAGCATGTACTTGTGGAGTGAGAGCCACAAAGGAGAAACATGGTAAATACTTTTTGAGAAACTAAGGGTAGAAAAAACTGAATGTGTGCATTATAGCATGTACTTGTGGAGGGAGGGAGAGAGAGAGAGAGTGACATAGGAGAAACATGGTAAAGACTTTTCGAGAAACTAAGGGAAGAAAAAACTGTATATATATATATAGAGAGAGAGAGAGAGAGAGAGGGAGGGAGAGAGAGAGAGAGAGAGAGAGAGATGACGGGATGACGGGCCACCAATCTCCCCTTCAAGTTCTCACGGTCAGACCTCTTCCTCAAGTCCTGTTAGAGCCAACCACTGTTGAGAAGAGATAAGGAGAAGAAGGCTGTTCAATTTTTTGTTTGGCATCTGAAGCTCTTGCGCAACAGATCCTGGTTTACAATAAATTATCACTTTTCATTATATTCGTATCATTCACTCATATTTCATAGAAGGTTAAACAACACCTTTTTGAAGTTAAAACGATAAGAAAAGAAGTTTTGTAAGCTATTATTTCATAGAAGAGGTTGCATGTATATTAAGCTATTGTTTACATTTGTTTTGGTCATATACTTAGACGAATTGACTTTTTGCAGTCTAAGTTGTCTAATACTGGGGATGGTGTGTGGAAAGAAAGAGAAGCTGCTGTTTTAGCTCTTGGAGCTATAGCTGAGGGTTGCATCAGCGGTCTTTATCCTCATTTGTCTGAGGTGATATTTAATTACTATTTGTTGATATATTTTTATTGGGCAGTGATCATGATTCTTCTATTCCAGTTTTCAAGTTGGCTGATCTATGCTTAGAAGCAGTTCATTTTGTTCATGCTTCCGATATTTGGCTGGCTATAATTTCCCATATCATACATGTTTCATGTATATATATATATATAATATACATACACATACATGCATATCTTTTTTCTGCACATCCTTCTTGGCTAAGCTTTTTGTCTTAAACATTGTTTTTTATTTTACTACTGTTATTTATTGATGACTGAAATTTTGATTGATTCATTTTTTTGGGAATGTACTGTTTCATACATCATCATCCTTTTAATACACTCACTCATTAGTTTTGCTCTGCATAACATGGTCTCTAATATAAAGAAGAGCTGTATGGATTCATCAGCTCCTCTGATATTACCTTTTCCTTTCAATCATCATCTTTACCTAGTGGATATTTTTTTTGTTTATTTTAATGGGCGAAAGCGGAATCAGTAAAGTTTTGACCTTCACTCACACCTTTTGTCAGATTTGTATTGCTCTAGGAATTAATGGTCCTTAACATTTAACTTTTTGTGTGATTTAGTTAATCAAACCTTGTTATTCTGGTAAACTTGTTTAAGAGGTGCAACTAGGTCTAAAGTAGACTATCTATCTCTGTGAACCCCATCTTTTTGCTGAGGTGGCAATCATTAACAAATCCAGCTGGTGATTAGCTATCAAATAATTTAGGTGCTACTTCATTTGGCTTTATAAAAAAATCAACCCAGATTCAATTTGTCCTAAATAAAAGCAATTTGTCACATTTGAACCAAAAGACAATGAAGTTTATGTGGACAAAATGGATATATAACATTTCAAGGACATTAGTGCATGAAGTTCAAAGTGAATGGACATGGATTTGTTTTTACTCTGTTAGCAGTTTACATTCTTATATTGAATGTTAAATTAATCATATTCATTTGATACTTAACTTCTGCAGATTGTGGCATTTCTTATCCCTCTCTTAGATGACAAGTTCCCTCTTATACGGAGTATCTCTTGTTGGACACTTTCTCGTTTCAGCAAATTTGTTGTTGAGGTATGATTGAACTTTGCTTGCACCAACAACTTTTCTTGGCAAGAATTAGACGGTAATGTATTTCTGTTTCTTTTTGTGATAAGTTTAATAAGTTGATGTTGCACGATATTTAGAATCAAGAATTTCAAGATAAGCAAGACGCATAACAGAATGAACTACAGATATTTTCCTCTCTCGATATTCAATTCCTCTTTCTAACTAGAGAATGCGAGGATGATTGATCCCATGGGATAGGTAGATGGTCAGGCTTGACTTCTCCTTCAGTCATACCCGTAGCGAACAAAACTAATTACCAAGATTAGGAAAGGATTTCAATCCTGATGTGTCTACCTATCAGATTTCATTCCTTATATAGCTTTAGAGCCGAAATAGACCCATATGCTTCCTTTTCTGAGGCTCGGACCTTTTTGATTACCAAATTTATTTTGTGAAGCGGGACTGGTATGCCTTGATCCGCCAGCCCTACTTTTTTTTATTTTTATAAATTTTAATTTTTTTTCTTTCCTGCTTTTTTAGCTGAAGATGGATAGGATGATAACTCAACATTAGGACATAAATGATGCAGGATTAGGAATGAGGGAACGGTGGTTGTCGCTGTTTAAAACTAGGTTGACTTAGCTTGCTAGAATTCAAGATTGGGAAAATGCTAATAATAGAACTAGAGCTGGATGCCGATAAACAAAAAAGAACTAGAGCTGGAGGAATGAAGACACAATTTCCTATCTGATTGTGGAAATGTCTAGAACTCCAGCTTTCTCGATAAAGCTTGGCCCGAAGAAATAGTATGCATGAAAAATAGCATTGATTGGTCAAGGTCTATTTCCATTCCTTGAATAACTATATTCTAGTTTAAAGGCAGATTTATTTAAGTCTTGAGCTTCTTTCCACTGAGGGGTATGGCGGCTGTGTAGGTTTTGTACTATTGCGGGTCTAGAGCTTACTTCCCTCTTAGTCCCTTTTCATTGAGTACAATGGAGTATGACAAAAGTCTTCAGTAGTACAAGAGAAGTATAGTAGTGAAGAAACAGGAGTCGTTTTTGGAATTATTGTGAAAAAACAGTGAACCTTTTGAGCAGCGTGTGGGCATGAATATTTCAAGAATTATTGATCCTCTTCCAAAATATGATTAAAATAGGAGTGTTTTTTCTATCAAAATAAATTGAGGTGCAGAGTAGGTGATTGATGTTTGTACGAATGTAGCAAATTATCACTTTGATGATGACCTATGAATGAAAAGTGTCATGAGGTCATTTAGGTAGCATGAAAGTAATTCTCTTAAAAATCTCATATTTTGCTTTCCTTATAAGTGTGTTGCTGTTGGCACGTATATATATATATATATATCTCAAATCACTGTCAAAAGTTTATTCATGTATGAACTAAAAATGAAGGGAAAGCTATATCATAGGTGTCTTCGTCATACTGCACTGGGTAGGGATTATTTACATGAAAGGAAGAGTATGGATATGAGTATGTGGTACAACTATTCTTTAAAAAGCCTTTGTATGGGTACATATGGTTGTTTATAATTCAGTATTAAATATGTTAAAACCTTTCAGTTACATTGTCACTAATGGCTAACAACAATTTAGGAACTAAATGTACAATCACAAAACAGTTCAATTACAATTTGCATATTCAATATCAATTTTGACATCATCCTATGTAAGTCTTAATGCACCAATTTCCTCCCCCAGGGTTGTATAAAATTCCAACTTATTTATTTTTTATTTTAAGTACTTAAAAAGTGCCATATTATGTTTTGACCATACCAAGACATTTGACGGTATTAAAAAATACCCAAAATTAAAACACAATTCACTTAATTTAAGGCCAGTACCTGGAATATATTTTGAAGTATCCAAGAAGTTCTTGGTACTGACTACTGATAGGTCATCCTTGTTGAAGTACCCATGCTCAAATTGATGTTAATACTTTGCATTATAATTTTATGAATGTAATGGCATCTTTATTCGGTTGTGGTACATAAATATTTTGAGTTGAATTGTTCTTAGTTCTCACAGAAATGCTATATTCTCCCCGGATAGGAATGACTGTAATGTATACTGTTTTTTTCCTCCCTCCCTGTCATCAGTGTATTAGTCATCAAAAAGGCTATGAGCAATTTGGCAAAGTTCTTATGGGTGTCCTACGAAGAATACTGGATACTAATAAGCGCGTGCAAGAGGCAGCTTGTTCAGCTTTTGCAACACTTGAAGAGGTTCATACTAGAAATGCAGGCCAACTATTTCATTTCGGTTCAATTGTTTTGTTTTCTGATCCCATTTGTGGTATCTTAATTGCAGGAGGCTGCAGAGGAGTTGACACCACATTTAGAAATTATTTTACAGCACCTTATGTGTGCTTATGGGAAATATCAGGTTATTCTCTGCCCTTCACAATTTCCTTTCAGCACGTTCTTTGTACTAGAATGATAAAATCTGAATCGGTTTATCAAAAAATTGTATGGTATTGTTTTTTTTAATTATTACTGTCACATTGTATCCATGTTTCATTGCCATTTAACATGCACTTATGCTTCCAGAGACGGAACCTCAGAATCGTTTATGATGCTATTGGAACATTGGCAGATGCTGTTGGAAGTGAACTTAATCAGGTATCCTCGTTAGGATAAAATAACGCATGCTCCCCCTCATTTTGATGCTAGCTACTTAGCTTTAACGATCGTAACATTATTGTATTAACATTTTGTTGAAGGTGGTTGATTTCTAATTTATATCTTGATGATTTGCAGTCCAATTATCTTAATATTCTGATGCCTCCGTTGATTGCAAAGTGGCAGCAACTCTCAAATTCAGACAAAGATCTTTTCCCTCTATTAGAATGCCTTACATCAATAGCACAGGTATGTAATTCTATTATTGTTTCATTTTACCCCAATTTTATAATTGGCTTATTCAAGGGATTCTATTAATTTGGTGTAGAAAGTGGCCAAGTGGAATAAATCTTGTGAGGTACTCAAATATATAGACAGACTGAATTAGAAATCTTCCTCGCTTAATCAAAGTGGAACAAGGCATAATTAAAATATTCAAGGCAGCTGTTAATTAGCAAACTCAGTAACTTTCATAAGTAATAAATGGAGAAAATTAGTATACGATATCAAAGAGCTATAAAATATTAAATGGCACATGAATTTGTTTGCAGAATCATCATTGAACAATTACTTGTAGGTGGTAAAAATTGCAATACATCATACTTCATTTTATTTATTAACTTGCCATGGCTTCATTTTATTTATTAACTAGTTATGACTTCATTTTATTTAATACCTTACCATGACTTCATTTTATTTATTAACTTGCCATGACTTCATTTTATTTAATAACTTGCCATGACTTCATTTTATTTATTAACTTCCCTATTGTAGCTCTAGCAAAACACAATGCTCGTGCAGTGAAACATATGTTCATCATCATTGTGATCGTCTTTTCCCTGTGATAACTGTTATTGTGTTGATGCTAATGATAGTTAGAGTTAGCATTTTTCAAATAATATGAAAATCATCATTGTCATTCCCAAAGTGCATTATAAAGCTATCTACATGTACTCTCTGACAGAAATGTTTAGTGGAATAGTAGAATGCCACAATTTAGGGATGTGAGCATAGGGTATTCCAACATCTGGAAATTGATCTGTAGCCCAACTGGAACCTTAGATATGTAATAAGTCAAGTTTTTTAGCTAGAAATCTCAAGACTTATTTCTCTCTCTATAATGTAGATTGCTTAGGGCAACTATTTATCTCCATATATATCATGGATGTCCTTAATATATATTTCCTTCTGCAGCCACAAGATGCTTTTTTTTGACATTTCTATCTCTTTTTTCTTCTATTTTGTTGAAACCATACTACAATTTGTAGGCCATGTAGACTAAGGAGTCTTAAGATCATAAGCATAATAGAAAATAAGAGTCTCAAAAGAATTACGTGGTATCTTTGTTACAGGCATTGGGTACCGGATTCACTCAATTTGCTGAGCCTGTATTCCAGAGGTGCATAAATATCATACAGATTCAACAATTGGCAAAGGTTAGGAAAAGCAAGCTTATAGTTTTACTGTTTATGTCCAAACTTACCTTTTTGTTGATATAATTACTCTTTCTTCATGGTTTGTCTAAAGTATATGTCTTTCTGCTTTAGTGTGTTTAGAATCACTAGTTCACTACTATGTGGTATATGTTCTAGTACCTAATTTTACCATGGTGTTGTAATATAATTCTAGTAATAGACTATGAACCACCAATTCAAACACGGACACGGGGTACATTACCAGCATGTGATTTGTCATTTTTTTAAAAGGACACTATATGTCACGACACATGATTTTTTAACTGAAAAATATATTTTAGATGCAATAAGTTTATTGCTAACTAAATATAAAAATAGTTGATTGACATGCTAATTCATTACAAACCTTTATCTACATAAATTCAAATTAAATAATCATGCTAAATGATTACAATTGTATTTTTTAAATGTTAAAATAGGATTCATGTGTCTTTGTACGTGTCTGACATGCGAATCTTTTTGTCACAAAAATGGCAAATCAATGCTTTACAACATATAAGTGATAAGTCAATGTCAATGTATAATGACTACCCTCATGAAATTCCCATCTGGGTGATGTTTTCTTAGTAATGATAATATATTTTTGTTTTTAACACACCTTTCCTCATTTTCTAATGTCGCGCACCCTATACTATGACTCTAGAAGCAGTTTGCGCCTTTGTGCACCATGTGCCATTGATAATACTGGTATCCCATGAGCATAGTGCACATAGGGATCACATTTATTTTTGAAAAAATGAAAACCAAAATTAAACTAAACTTTGGTGATTGGCATATCTATTACATACTTGTATCTACCTCTGTATTTCAAATACAAATTTTGAAGTTCCGAATCATTTTTTTTATGGTTACGTCCATGCATTTTACTTGATGAACCTTTTGTTTCCTAAAATTTATTTTATTGAGGATCAATTTGCAGATTCATGATTGGAAGTTTTATTTCAGGTTGATCCTGTTGCAGCTGATGTGCAGTATGATAAAGAGTTCATAGTGTGCTCTCTTGATCTACTCTCTGGACTCACAGAAGGTCTTGGTAGCGGGATAGAAAGTTTGGTAAATAGCTTTCTTTAAATTTTGATACAATGAAAGTGTATAATCCATATTTTGCTCAATTGTTTCCTTTTTGGTATTTTAGAAGTAGTTTTTATTTTTGCTAAAGGTGCTCTATGATGGGAGGCAAGTTAAAGATAACTGCCTCTGATGGTCTCTCGTATAATTATGTTAGATTATCGGAGAGACTAATTTACTATTTGCAAGTGCCTTTGAACACAGTAAACTGGGTTTGGCAGAGGTTATTATCTCCCAGCTTCAGTTCACTGCATATTTTTAGCAGTCCTAGTTCAGTGACCTACCACTTTCTTGCCATAAAGCACATTTGGATGGTATGAAGATCAGACAGGAATCTAAGCATGCATGAGATTACCAGTAAAATGATGGCTATACAAGAGACTCGTACCTTTTTTAGCAACTTCTAAATATGTATATGTTTGTATCTATGAAGCACCGACATGGCACCCAAACTGTGAGTGTAAGGTCCGATACGCAACCGATGTGCCACCGACACGCGAATTGTGGTTTAAAAATTAAAAGAAAAAGAAAAATATTTCCGACACGCCACTGCTAAGGCCCCGACACACAAATCGCGTTTTGGAGTTTGTTTTTAAAATAAAATAAAAGAATATTAAATTTAAACCAAAATATTATTCTATTACTTTAATACTAGTATACTACCTACCTCAGCCAAGATAGAGGTTCTCAGTTGCTGTCAATCAGATGAAAGATTAGCTATACATATATAATAAAATTAATATGCAATATATATTTTAAATAGATAAACATATATAATATTTTTTTATTAAAAAATAAACGACAGGTTCTGTGTCGTGTCAGGATTTTGTGAAAATGACGTTATCACGTGTCCGAATTGCGTCAGGAATCGTGTCGCATGTCGGATTCGGTGCTTCATGGGTTTGTATACACCTACTTGTGTATGTATCTAAGTCTGTAGGTGTGTGCTCCATTTTATTTTTACATCCTGATTGATTTCGTCTTGTAAAGAGAGTAGTGATGATATATTATGTATCCTAATTTGCTACTTTTACTCTTTGTTCTACATATTGATCTTAGTGGAACTGATACATTATGTGGGCTGTAGTAGAAAGGACGTTGTCTCTAAGTAGCATTGGGTTATTCATACGCCTTTTCACATGCTCACTCATATGTCTACTCTTTTTCTTCCTGCAGGTTTCACAGAGCAATTTGAGGGACCTGCTTCTGCAATGTTGCATGGATGATGATTCAGATGTCCGGCAAAGTGCCTTTGCACTTCTTGGGGACCTTGCCAGAGTAAGTGGAGATTGCTCACCTCAGATAAATTTGAGTCATTGCCTGGACAGTTTGCCAGCCTCTTATCCCACCTGTTCAGTTATTAGTATGATTTGTGAACATAAACCATCAACTTCCTCATAAATGAAACTTTTATTTCTGTAATCTTAACTTTTTACTGTTTAACCTCTTTGTTATTTTGTTTAGGCCTGCCCCATTCATTTGGGTCCTCGTTTGTCTGAATTTCTTGATGCAGCAGCCAAGCAACTTGTAAGGGGCAGTCATTTTATGATTCTGAGAATTATTTATGGTAGTCTCGTGGTTTACTGTATTGTTTCATTTATGCAGAACACGCCTAAGCTGAAGGAAATTGTTTCAGTTGCAAATAATGCATGTTGGGCTATTGGGGAATTAGCAGTTAAGGTACATTTCAGTATTTTTTGTGTCACACAGTAGACTGCTAGTGTGAAGTCGGCTAGTTTCTTCTCGGCAAATGGGCAATCTTTTTTACTTATGCAAGTGACATGAATACATTGATTCCTAATGAATTTCAGGTCCGTCAAGATATTTCCCCTGTTGTTATGACGGTTATGTCAGGCTTAGTTCCAATACTTAAGCATGCAGAGGTGATTGTCTTGTCCATTAATGCAACCTCTTGAGTTTTTCTATGTTTTGGATGCAACATTATCATCAGTGAAATTTTCTGGATCTTGAGCAGGAGCTGAATAAGTCACTGATTGAGAATAGTGCTATCACACTGGGGAGACTTGCATGGGTTTGTCCAGAGCTTGTATCACCACATATGGAGCATTTTATGCAACCTTGGTGCTCTGCTTTGTCTATGTAAGCGCTATTTATCATCATCATAACTATCAAATGTTTCTTGATTTTGGAATATATATGTTGAGTGATCAGAGGTACCACTTGGAATCAGAGATACTAGGGCAGTCTAGCTACTATATATGCTTAGAGCTCAGTGCATGTATAAAGTGAAGGAAAGTCCTAATACTAGTGTTGAAGTGGTGACTATTGTCCCACTTTGGAAAAATACACAATAAAGAAAGTACATATAATGGTGGAAGTGAAGCCCTTCTAAAAATCGAAGCGACATCATATGATTCATAACTATGTTATTAGAAGAATTTTGCTTATGCTCTTCCTCTTAAGTACAAGAGTTGGGATTTATAGTTTTGTACACTGAAGTTCTCTGTTATGTATATATTAGTCTGATGAGTGGGGCAACACCTTGAATTCCTGTAATCCTGTCTGGAGCTTAAATTAGAACCTCAGGATCCATGTCTCTTATTCGATATAGTGCCTCACTATGGAAAATGAAGACCTTTATTGAGGGAAAAGTGGTTATTAAAGGAAGCAACAAATTACATTTAACACTTCAGTCTCATATATCAATATGTGATCTAACAAGGAGCTCATTGAGCCGTTTAAGTTTACAGCTAGACGATTAACACCAAGCCTTAATCTTTAATTGGTTTAAAGAAAAAGTATTGAGCATGTATGTGGACATTATTTTGATGTTGTGGCCTATGAGCATGTGTTATTTATTTATTTATTTTTAAAGTTGTATTGTTGAGTTACTTTAGGGTTTATGGATACTAATTCTACCTAGCTATCACACTAAAATTTCAATGAGCCATTATCTCTTTGCAGGATACGCGATGATATTGAGAAGGAAGATGCTTTTCGAGGTTTGTGTGCATTGGTATGTATCTACTATCCTGAGTCCTGATAACTGAAATAATTCTAATCTGTGACAAGTCTATGCTTAGGTACTCTCAATTTTATGTTTTTTCAGGTTAGAGCAAATCCACCCGGGGCTTTAAGTTCACTGGTTTTCATGTGCAAAGCTATTGCAAGTTGGCATGTAAGAATAGAACGAACAAATTTATTATTTTCAAAACGTGTAAGCTTAGGTTATGGATTTGATTTAATTATCCGATGTGGTATGCATATAGGAAATAAGGAGTGAAGAGCTACATAATGAAGTTTGCCAGGTGTTGCATGGTTATAAACAGGTTAGCCCTACATTGTTAATCTTTTTATCACCTATAATAAATTAGCAAGATTCTTTCATGGATTAGTAATGCATATTATATGGGGTGAGGTTAAGTTGCTACTGTGACCTTGTTGATTTTATTATTTTCATTTCCCAGTAAAAGATAGCCATAAATTGGCTGAACAAATTTAAATTAAAGCATTGATATGGTATGCAATTGATTTGGTTTGTGAACAAATACACTGGCAGATGCTTATTAGGAATGGGGGATGGGATCAGTGCATGTCTTCTTTGGAGCCCCCGGTAAAGGAGAAGCTATCAAAGTATCAAGTGTGATACGTTTTCCAAATTATACTACTCCGTGCTATAGCAGTTTTCACATGTCCCTGCATCTTCAAGCCTGTGCATCTCTATTGATACTGATGGTCATTTTATGCATTATATGGTAATATTGGACTCATATTGTTTGATGGAGTGAAGCGTGGTCATAGTTTTTCAAGTAAGCCGTCACCGCTGTCTGGATGGAGCTTTTTGATTTAAGGTTGTGATATATATTTTATCAAGAAAAATCTCGTAATTGTAATGATTTTAACGCCGGAAGTCAGTATGTGCTGTCATTGAAGTTTTGAATGGCTGAGTTTGAGAAAGAAGCAGCTAATAGTTGGAGATGGCTTTTATAAGTGTGGGGTGTTTTTCATCATCTCTCAAGACTGAACATATATTCCATTTCTTCCCATACAGCTTTTAGATTCAGTATCATTTTTGTTTTATTGGCATTCTAGTGGGATAGGTTTCTTTGTGTTCCCAGATTTTGGGGCAGTAACATTGATTCTTTGTGTATTCTTGGTGGAATTGCAACAATAACTTCTATGTAATGTAATACTCCTTGTTCATCATGATCATATGATTGAAATATGTGTTTTTTATGTTACTTTTTACTGTCTTTCCTATGATCCTATGTTTATGGGAAACTTTTGTCTGATTTTGATAAACATGCAATTTGATTAGATATTGTTGGGAACTGAGAAGTTGGTGACATTGCTCTTGCATGATTTGATGCCACACTACATTGTTTTATATTGATATGGATAATGTTATGTCCAATTTGGTTTTTGTTATAGTTAATTATTTTTGTGTTCATTTTGTTCTAGTTTAGATCACATAGTATACCTTGCATTAACGTTCAAATTTGCATGTCATTTTTTAGGACATGAAAATTAAGGATGACAATTTGTGTTCATGTTTAGTTTATGCTAATCTAGTCAACCCGAATTCGTTTCCAAATTTGATCTATGTACTAAGTGGGTTGAATAACATGACACTAACATATAAGTAGATTGACATGGGATGACATGACTAATATGTTTACACAATTGAGTTCAAAGTTACACGTCATGACTCGCCACGTTTAAATAATACGATATTTGGTGCTTGTTTGGGAACTCTGCATTCACCTTCTTTTGCAACTTTTGCAATGCCAACAAGGATGTAGAGGCTCAAATCTTGTTTGGCAAAACACACACTCTCTCTCTTCCTATTTGGTCTGCAAGATAAGCCAAAGGGGGAGAGTGAGTTTGGAGAAGTTAGCAAAGACTAACTTCAGCGAAGGAGGAGAGAGAAAAAATAAATTGGACCATTTTATCCTCGTTGTTTGCTTGGTTAAAAATTTCACCGTCCCTCAAAACTCATCATCACTCTCATAAATTTGAAACAACTTGTGAACCACCATTTTCAGATAATTCATTGCTATTAA
>JAYMTA010002177.1:0-17287 GCA_036897625.1 Pelargonium cotyledonis | reverse complement strand
AACAAGGGAAATGAATCACTCTTAGTATATAGGATAAAAGTAAGCATCAAAAAGCAATGAAATAAGCAAACAAAGAACAAGAAATTCAGTAAAGAATAAGGCAAGTTTTTTCTATAAAAAAGTCAAGCCTTGGCTTGGAAGCGTGCAGGAGACCCAAGTTGAATGTCGACAAAATTAATGAAATGGTAAAAATCTTTTATTTCGTGTCGACTGGAAGACTTTCTGGATCTTACTTTGGAACTCGACTTAAACCTGCTCTACCTCACTTAATTCTAAATTCTCATCGTATAAAAATCCGGTGAAGAGCCTATACTTTATTTGGCTAACTTTATTTAAGATTTTTTGTTTAATTCAAATACTCAGTTTATAACTCAGCTTTTAGGGTTAGGATGTGTAGATTAAGAAAAAAGCTTTCCTGAATATTTTCAAGGTATTTATTCTTTAAAATAGGTTATACCATTACGCTTAGATAAATTGAAGCTATCTCTAAAGCATTCTTTTCCATACCAAACCTAAGCATGTCTTACTTTTTCCGATATAAGATACTGAGTGAATCTTTATTTCTTTTTTAACATAATAAGGGAGCTCTTTAGAATTTGTGTTGTACTTTCGCCGCCCTTCCTACTAACTTTATAAAAACTCTAAGATAGAGAATCCTAAAAACCGAGTGTTATACCAATGAATCTAGTTTTCATTTTCTTTCTCAAAAATACTGGGGTTTTAAAAAGTACTACTTTATAAGTCTCCGGTAAGCTAAAGGGGTTCTATTCTGTCAAAAGATTTGGATTAAAACCTACAAGTAAACTCCTCTATACTAGGCTGTATATTTTGTAATTTAATAATAAATAAGAGGTCCTTCTCTTTACTTGTAGAAAGCCTTTACTCTTATAGAATCCTTCGTTTAAACTTTTCTGTGTGATATCCCTAATACTAATCACTAAACCTAAAACGAAAGGCATATTTCATGAGTTATGTACCCTACCAATCAAAGCAAACTATTCAATGAATAAAATACATTAGCTGCGGGCAGTTTTCTTCCTAGAAGAAAGCACCGATAAAAGTTTAATTAGGCGCGTATACCTGCAAGATTTCTAAAGTACCACTTCTTATGTTTCAGAAATTAGGTTTCTATACTTTAAAGACCACTACTAACACTGTAAAAAAGACTAAGAAATTGTATTCACTAGACTCCTTATCTCAACTTCCTGGTAAACCCCTATAGGATCTAACCTCTCTTTTTAAGACTCAAATTTGTAGGACCCTCTTACTATAGGTAAACCTTGACTCTTAAAACGTTAATTATAAATTACAAATTTTAGAATACCATAACTTCTAAGCTGGACATTAACAAATTACCAAAGCCAATGACTGAAAAATAGAAACCAAAAGACCTCCGCTTCCTAATCCCCAAAGCTCCAAATATTTAGAATTTCTTTGATCCGGAAACTTTGAAACTCAAAACTGAAATCTTCCATTTCTAAATATGAAATTGGAAAAACAGCACCACAGAAATAGGGATATTCTAATTTTCTAGCTTGACAAGAGAATAACTTATGATTTGAGTAAAGATTGGATACTCTCGTTTATATTAAGACTAGGTTTTTATCCTATTCCTCACTTCAAGCCCAGAAAAATCTTAGGGTATGAACAACTGATTCAAAGAAAGTCATCACAATAACTACTAAATTCTTGCTTTAAGTACTCGGTTCCTAAACTAGCTATTTCCCATATATCAGGGCTTTTCCATGGAAGTCAAAATACTTTTGCAAGAAGCAGTTCATGGATCGATCGAGTGGTGAGTTTATTATACGTATGTAACAAGAATGCCCGCCTATATTTATATCAATGTAAAAGAGAGTACTTTGTTAATAATTTCTGAAGTAGAAGTAGAAGTGCGCAAGAAAAGAGTTTGATTTTCAAGCAAAACAAATGGAGGAATTTTGAATTATTTTAGTGTGCAGAAGACTTTTGCAGGATCTAATTCCCTAGTTTATAAAAAGGACAATCCAGTAGTTTTCCTAGATACATAAGTAGAATTTGTGTAATTAAGGTAACTGTGTACTAGAACTCTATAGCTTTAAAAGGTACTTTATAAGCGTTTTTCCTCCCAGAATGAATCGCGGATTGTATAAAAGAAATTTATTATGCTTGATTAGAGAGTCAAACTCCCCATACAGGAAACTCCCTAGAAATTATCCTGGCTCCCTAATAGGAAAATGCCTGCACGTAAGCGGGGTTAAAGTCTCGGGTTTTAGTAAAAAGAAATTCAACACTGGTAAATACCCCTGCATTTTGAATTGAGTTAAAATTCTTAAAAAGCTTTGGATTATCCTAAGTATAAAAGGCCCCATATTAGATATTAGTAAATTCCCAATTGTAATTCTGTAATGTAAAGTATTACAAAAAAGTTCTTACTTTGTAGCTCTGTATCCTGCGCAATTCAAGTCCGCTTCATATCATAGAAGTTCAGTATCAATTTAGTTTAACGCACTGCACATTAAATTTCTTGTAGCCCTTATAATAAATAGCATGTACAAAAGGGGAAAAGTTTAAGAGGGTATCTGCTTCAAGATTTGCCTTGCATCAAAGCCTGATATAGAGATCTCTGAGAAAAAACAAAAGTAAGATATAAGATAAGAGCTTCTATTGCAAGCCTGAATATAAATATAAAGTCCGGTGAGTAAAGTGAATAGAGCCACTCAATGAAAAAACGCTACTTAGCTTAGTTTTATCTTACTTTTGAGCTAGACCTAGAATTAAAGGCTTCGGGATTTCACCTACTTTAGGTACCGTAGAAAGTAAGGTATTCTACTTAAAAAAAATAGAAACCTTCTTACTTACCCTAAATTGATAGATTCCGTAGAAACTTGTAAGTAAAAACAACCCCCCCGCTAGGAGCGCTTAAATCTCTGTCCCTGTATAAGGAGCTCCCTTACATTTGGACTACTACACCACATCTCCTATCTTCAACACTTCGATAGTAAGTCCTTTTTAACTATATATTTATATTAAACCCTTTTATTAATAGGATCTCCTAGCGAGCCCTTATATAGTCTTTTCTTTAACGCATAACTTCGAATATATTAATAAAGTCTTATCAAGAGTTTTTACTTAGAGTCCAGAGTCTATAGGAATGAGAAATACGTAAACTATACAATTAAAAAAAACCTGTCTAGCTTACTAAGTATCTGTTTTAGCGTTCTATAGTTCGAGTTTAGTAATGATTTACACTTTATTTTTATTAACCCGGGGTAAGGAGTATTCGAAACTTTTGTTTCCTATAGTGTAAGATAGAATTTATAAATGTATGCTTGTATGCCCGAGCTTTTTGGGTTTTTAGCAATTAGTAATTTCATAAGGGCCATTCCTCTCCTCTACTAAAAAAAGAAGTAAATCAAATATATTAAATAGGTGTATAAGGACTTCCCTGGAAAAAGAATGGATTAACAAGGGTTCATGCAGCCTCCTCTAACCAAGAAGAATAGTTAATGGAGTAAAGATTTCATTATTAAGTAACAGGACCTCCTTAACGTAAAATAACAAAAATATAGGTGTATAGGATATAAAGACCTTTCTAACCCTTCTCTTGAACGAGTGCTAACTAACCTAGATTTCCTAGAAGTGGGCCATGAGCTCCCAAAGTCAATCTTATAATAGGCTCCTTCCTCATTTAATTTCGGCAGTAGTAAAAAAAGACGCTAAAAGATTTTGACCTATAGAAACTAAGCAAGAAAGCTCAGTTATTTAGGATTTTGAAAAGAAGCTAATATCGAAAAGTACAAAAATACAAGGCTATATCCTTATAAGTACCTGGTTTTCTTTTATGTAATGATGTAATGGGGGCGGCCCCCCTTTGTCCTAAGTCTTATCAAGATCTCAATCATGTTAGATACGGAGAGCTTTATTAGGCCTGTATAACAAGGATGAATTCCGGCTTAATTGGGTTCTTATAGCTGGAAAAGTTCCTCCTGTATAACTAAGTTTATGTATATAAAACTTGGTAAATATACCATCTTCATTCATGAATTCATCTGTACCTTGAATTCCTAAGTGAATTTCATTCGCAATCATAAAAAGAAAGGGGAACTACATATAGAATAGAATCTAAGCCACAAACTGGGTTTCGAAATACAAGAAGCCTCGATCCCTAAATTTAGGATACTAACTTTTATACATATGAAAATGAAAATACAGAATATTAAGGATTCACTCTTTTTGTTGGATTTAAAGTACGAATTTTTTTACGAAAGCTTAGGTTATGAAAAAACTGTGAGCAACTCTTGAGCTATAGGATATAACGCTGGGTAGTTTCAAAGGTTGAAGCATAGAATTTTCATTAAAATTGAGTCTAAAGGTAGATTACTTAAAAGTCCTCTCGGATAGCTTATCGGTATTGGCTCCTCAATCTCCCTATTCAGGAATTTAGTAATGTAAAACAGGGAGTAGGATGCGCCTACAAACCTCAAATACGTTTTTGAGGCATTAGACAGAATCGAATTGAATTTCTTGTTTTTATCAGATCATAAGTTTAAAAATCAAGTAAATTGCCAGATCTCTAGAGGGAATCCTGGTGCTACTATACTATACAGGTCAGGAGAGTGCAAGACTTCTTATGTTTTTTGCAACTAAAGCAGTTCTCCGCGGAGGACTTTCCCCTTCTTACAGAATAAGTTGACTCCTGGGTACAAAAAAGACATTTCTGCAGTTTTTGTAGTATAATTTTAAAGACCTAAGGAATACCCGGTATCTTTCAAGAGCTCTCTTAAAAAAGGGAAGCGCAAATGCATATAAAATCCCGTTTATGAATTACTATAGGAAGCTCTAAACTTAATACCGGTAGGTCATCACTCCTTTTATGCATAGAACTTATAAATAATTAACTTTGACTTAAATCTATCTAGCATACTAAATCTAAAAACCCATATACTTTAAAAAGAGAGGAACTCGACCTTAACAACTTTCGTTAGATAAAGGAAGAGTAGCATAGTACGTCACTGAATAAGGAACCGTTGGACTTTAAACTTTTTTGTAACCCTACTAACTTAGTAGTAAGCATAGATAGAAAAAGTAATAGCCTTGTAGAAGCGAGTACAAGTAAGGAGCCGCTTTTATGCTTAAAACTATAATATTCAAGCAAAAAACTCTCAGGAACGATAAAGCGCCTCTTTTTAATTAAACGGGTGCCTGTAAGGTTCGAACCCTCTCTTTAATAAATCATTTACACAAGGCTTCCAGAACCAACCCCATTGAGTAAGGAGACCTAAAGAACAAAATGAATTCTAAGTAAATTACAAAAAAAACTTGTTGACAAGGAGCACCTTAGAGTATCGAGAATCATTGTAGGAGGGGTCACCCGACTTTTTATTCCTGTGTAAATAGAGTCATAAGGGCAGCGAGAGGCTTAAGGGAATTTTGTGTAGCTATTGGAAGTACACAAATATACTACTATGTTTTTTCCGTTTTTACAAGTTTCTAATAATTCATTTATTACTTTAGTTAGAAATTTCCCATTACCAAAAGTCCCTTTAGGGCACAGGATATAGATATAAGTCCGCTTTTTATACAGTTTATAAATCTTATAATAGAAAGAAACTCTTTTGAATACTACTTTTACAGGCTACTTTGCTTAAGCTATATTTGTTAAAAACAAGTGTTATTAATTATATAAAGGACGCCTCCCGTGTGCTACTCCTGTATTTTTTACCGTTTTAAAAATAGAATAGAGGGCAGACTCTACTTATTTGTAAAAAGAAAACTTTCTTAAGTTTTGCTTTTTTCGCTATGGAAGTGAAGAACTAAGTTCGGTATGTGGTTTGCGTAAAAAGTAAAAGGATGCTCCTTCTGAAATTTATAGATGGAAACCTTGGTATTAATAATAGGAATTGGAGGAACCTAGCTAAAAGAGGTCTCTTACTCCTTATTAGCAAAAGTGATAAAAAAGAATGTCATAAAAAGCTAGAAGCAGGAGTCGTCTCTCAATTTACCATTGTAAACTAGCAAACACTTTGCACAATTATAGGAGGCTCAAATGAGTTTGAACTTAGTGAAATAAGGTTAGAGGTCCCTTCCAAAAGGATAAGTTGTTTATTCTATTTCTTTAAAAGTAGGAAGTTCCTGCTAGCTTGACTCCTTTTTTCTTATTCCATATAACTTTTTGACAGCTTTTGTTAACTTAAACTTAAAAGGGGGTCTCTCTAAGGGGAATGCATTAAAAATTGAGAATAATGAGAGCCTTTGCCTTTGTTAAAACTACGACCCCTTATTTTTTTTAAACACAGCGTGCCCTTTATTTAACGAGATTCTAGGACTTCGGGAATTTATTATAGTATAGAAGACTTCCTAAGAACTTCTGAAATCTCTCTAATATATAATGTTTCTCTGTGTAAGGATTGAATAGACTTATACTCCATTAGTTTTTTATTAGTCTGCTTTACTCTATAACCAAGAAAATCTATATTCTTATCTCTCTACCAAAGCGGGGCGTTTTATATAAGTTATATGCGCTGTGCTGGCTTTTATTAACCCCATGACAAATAAAAATCTCAAAAGGAAACCCCCAGCCAGTATTTGAACGAACTTTTAAGTCACTAAAAGGACCTGATTTTTATACGGGAGGATTCCCCTTCTTAACTTTCTGCCCCAAAATCCTATTAGCTTTTAAGTAAAAAAAAAGGAGCTCCCGTATGACTAGTATTTCCTCTAGTAATATGGACATCTTTGAAAGCCATTGGATGC
The DNA here is from genome assembly GCA_036897625.1 of Pelargonium cotyledonis. Classification (NCBI taxonomy): domain Eukaryota; kingdom Viridiplantae; phylum Streptophyta; class Magnoliopsida; order Geraniales; family Geraniaceae; genus Pelargonium; species Pelargonium cotyledonis. Next base: position 10,552 of record JAYMTA010002177.1, on the reverse strand, counting down.
AGACAGAGATATACCTGCTGACTAGAGTCCGGCCCTTGAGAAAGGAGTGTCCACGCGAGAACGCACCGAAAGCTATACGGTAGAGACTAATTCCAGTTTAATAGATTGGGTTAGGATTTTAGATAAGGTAAGCTGCAATGATAGCCGGTTAAAGGCTTGGAGAAATATGGACTTCCATTCCCAAAACTTAGATTCGGAATTTCCGAGCATAATATAAGGAATTGAAGGAGAAGCTAGTACAATTATTCCTAGAGATAGTGTAGCTAATGGAATCCAAGCAAGTGCAGCTAAGCCAGTGGAGCTAGTGTATTCCCTTTATTGTAGCTATTATAGTAATAAATATAAGATAGTTCTTATTGTATTAATTGTATGAGTTCTATTGTGTATGGAGGAAAGGCTTTGCCTGACCGGTCTTCTCTCTTTTTTTGATTCTTTTTCTCTCTTATAAGTGTAAGTAAACTAAGGAATCTAAAAAAACCTATAGGAAGTCCTATTAACAGATAGCTACTTTTCTAGTGGACTTGTTTCAATTTGTACTGCTTGTACTAGGAAATCCTAAACTTAATGGAAGGAGCCCTCTTGTATCTTGTTAGATCTTTTTCTACTAAAGAGAGCTGTAAAGCAAATACCTTAGAATGTAATTCAAGATCAGATGTAAAAACCTTACTGAGTATATAAACTGGTGAAAACTATTATACATAAGAACTTGAAAACTTTTTATTTCATTTGTCTTTCTCAGCCTTTTCTTTAAGTTATTTAGAAGAGTCTTTCCTTAAGGAGTTGTCTTTATCTCTATCTCTGTACCTTTATCAGTCTTTACTATATAGATGAATAGCTGAACTATAACAAACCGGTAACTTAAAAAGATTAAGACTCCTAAACAATACAAAGATCTTTTGTTTAACCAGAGTCAGAATATATTAATTAGTTGAGGAAAGGCCTTTTTGGTATAGAGGAGTAAACCACGGTACACAAAAGATTCTAATAACCGGTTAAAGAGCCCTTTCAAAAGCGTTTACATATAAATAAAACAATAAATTTGATAATCCTTAATTATAGGTTCGTAAAACTACAAACTTCGAATTCTTTATGCTAGCTACCCCAACTCTCCCTGCTACTTTGAAATATCCAGTGATATCTTACAGCTTCATAGTTACAAGTAACTTCCTTTATCACAATGGGACTCTCATTATCCCTTTTTATATTTTAGAAAAAACATAGGTGGGTTTCAAAGCAATGGTTTGCTTTTTTTCTAAGTTTCTATTACCAGCAGGAATACCCATGAAGTCCCATATTAGTCTCTTATTTGAGCTAATTTCTTTCCGCCCCTTGAGTTTGGGAATACGTTTATTTGTTAATTTGAGGACGGGTCATAGCTTATTAAAGATTTTGAGTGGCTGGATACTTAAAATTTCAAGGTTCCTATGTTTTTAGTCAGCTTATTTGTATAGGGGAACTTCAATTCGAGAGGAGTTCGGTAGGTTTTCACTAAATTTTCTCCATAAGTAAACTAGTGGGCCTTTTGATATCCAGGATAATATTCCAATGTCATCAACCTTCTACTGTTCAAAACAAATATACATACTATAACATAACTGTATTAGTAATTGGACGAAAAACTTTTAATTAAAGTAATTTGATTTACTTTAGACAAGCAGTATTCTAGATAAGTAAAGAGCTAAAACTCAGCGAATCTCATTAATGGTAAAAAGGAGTACTGTACCAACTACTCTTTTCCTATATTCAGCATTATTAGCTAATTTGTAAATAAGCCGCCTATCCAACCCTGACCTGTGACGCTATTTTTTGAATCATAAATTCTTACAAGCAAAAGAGGGAATTTTACACTGTAAGGCATCCCCAACCCTCTTTAAACTAAAAAGACTTTACTTTAAAAACCCAGTAATATTTCTCCACTTATTCGTTTTAAGACTTGGAGATTTTTTTATATTGTATTAAGATAATTTAGATACCCAAGTAAAGTATAAACGTATATATATGACTTTAATTTTTCTGATAGGAATTTTGCTGACTATAAAGCTCCAACTAGTCGAAGAATTTTTGAGTTTCTAATAAGGATTTCTAAAGGGGCATCTCTCTAAACTTCCAAGCCTGCTTGTGGCAAAAGTCTCAGATACATGGGGAGCCCCTGCATCTATAAAGAGTTTTCATGTCAATTCTACTGAAATTATCCCCGCCTAATCTTCACCGTTTTCGCCTTTAGAATAAACAGGATGTAAAGACATTCTAAGTTAGGGATTTAAAGTTTCATACACTTTTCGATACAGACACTCTCGTCTGATTTTAGCTTACTTCTCTACTAGGAATTCCCCCCAAAAGATAAAGTAAAGAAACTCCTTAAGAATGCATACAAAATTGACATGATGTCTCACTTTGTATGAAACCCGTAAACTGACGGAAGTCTCGTGGCTAGCATTGTTTTCTGGGTTGATCTTTGGAATTGCATTTATGTCTCATCTCAAAAAGAATAGATTTCAGTGGAAAACACTTAGCTAAGCTCATTTCTTATCTGGAATCATTACAAGAAAAACTTCTAAATACATGCTATTCCGGAAACAAAGGAGAAAAGGATGGCTACCTCCTCTTTTGTAGACAGATAATAGATCTGATTTGACTTGTGTAGATCCTCATGTTATTTTGTTTACATCTTGTTAGGACCCTTGTAATTGAGTTTCGAACGAGTCATTTACTTATAAATCATAAACACAAGGATCCCTAAGCGGGTAATTTTTTAGTTGTAGGACAAACCGAATCCCTAACAAGAGAGGTTATTAAGTAAAGTAGGATTCTTCCTAGAATTTTATACCATTTTTAGTAAGTACATTTCTAGTGTTTCCAGACCCTACTAAAAACCTTACCTTTTACAGTGCTGTCTTTAACAAGTTTCAGAGTTTTTATATCTATTTAGTTTTCGATAATTCATGTAGTCGAAACCCCCTTTTTTAAGAGAAGGCTTTTTAATTCTACTTTCGAACTTTGGATCCTGCATAAGGGAAGTTCTTTTAAGATAGAAACACAGGTATAAATTTCGAGGTACTCTTGGCTGAGTAGTCATGTATAACTTTTTTATAGAGAACAAAAGAAGCTTCTTTTTTAGAGAGCTGCCAGTTAAAATTTCTCGTAGAATAACAAATTTAAGTTTAGTTCCAAAGTAGTAAAATGAGTACAACACCCAGTAATATCAATTATTTACTTGGGTATAAGGTTAGAGAACTCTTAATATTAAGAATACAAGATCTGCCTTTACTAAATATGGAACAAAGTGAATTTCTCAGTAAGTGTTTTGTCTGTTATGTTTCAAGTTGAGTAATTTAAAATATTTTAGGTGCTAGTCTAGTTCTAAAAACTCCCACGAGGGTTGCGCGGGATCTTGGTCCTCGCTTGGAATCCTGTGTAATAAAAGAAAACTTCTACGTTAATATTGGATCTTAAATTACTTTTTAACGTGTCTTGTAAGCACTAACTCAAACTTTGTTTTATAAGTAAGATATGCGTCCCTTTTGGATCAAAGAATAAAAGACAATAGAATTGACTCCCTAAAATAAAATACGGGGGATACTTAGGCTCCTTTACTCAAGAGTCTTTTAAAGCCCCGTATATTCCTGAAAGAAGGATAAACTTAGTATAGATACCTAAAATAGAGATTCAGAATATTCAATTTTTAAAACTTCTCCGCGGGCTCTATATCTAATAAAGACAAAAAACTTAGTATTTAAAAAGTACTAGTGATCAGGAAGCCAAGTCGTTAGAAAGATTTTGGTATCTCTTTTCAACCCAATCGGAATAAGCTAAACCAAAATTGTTATATAAGAATTACGAGTCTAGCTTAAAAGAAATCTGGAACTTTTTGTACTTTATATGCGAGCTCTTAAAAAGCCCGTAATATCTTGCTAAGGAACCTCTACTTGATATGTGGTGCCACCTGACTCTCATACCTTACTACTTGGTAAGAAATTTGAAGGAAGTCAGTGTAAGAGTCACTAAGCAAAAATAAGGAATTTACTAGTCTCAGCAATCTAGCGCTTGGACTTGAACCGCTGACCGAAGGATTTTCAGTCCTTTGCTCTACCAACTGAGCTATCTAAGCCTACCATCTAAGCCTATCTAGAAGTTATATATTATATACAATTATATTAATTCTATTTAAGTGATTCTAAGTTTCTTTCTCATTTAGAATCTAAGAGGGCCCCTTGTTATCAATATCAAAAGTATTCGTATAAAAAATCGAATTAAGGTACCTGCTAGCTTCACAACCCCACATTCACTTTACTAGTATAGTTATAATAGAGTCAATACTACTAAGTTGCATTTTATTCTAAGTGGGATCCGCAACTTACTTCATTACCGTTACCCAGCAGCGTTAAAATCCAGCAAAAACATGCATTCTTTTTAGCGTTACTATCCTATCTTTCATACTTTAGCTCTTCTCTAGCTATAAAACTAGCAGCTACATCTTGGGACGGCTTTAGATTCACTTGCTATATAGAATTAGAAAAAAAAAAAGATAGAACTCTTCCTAAAATGGACCCATTTACTCCCGGATTAGTCCTGTTTAAATACTTAAAGCGAAACATAGACTCTCCTTGAAATGAAATCCCTTATCTTTTATACCATTCATTAGACTCAGAACTCGACTACCAATAATGAATCGTCTTGTTGGAAACCCTTGGCTTCAAGAGACAAACCTTATGAAAGTAATCCTCTAGAAAAGCCTTTATACTTGCTCCTTCGTCAAGAAATTCTTCGGTTTATCTAATTTACTTCCGAATACTCTTTTTTTAGAATCTAAGTTAAATTTTGAGTATCGTGTATTTTCATTATCGAATACATCTCGCTTAGTAGGATATCCATACTTTACTACCCAGCTGCTGATGAGAGGTTTCTTTAGGAAGCTGTTAAATACAGTTAGAAATACAGTAAGTAAGAATTTTTCTGTGGGTTCTTTAACTTGCAGTTTATTCTTTTATGTTTCTTTTTTTATGCGGTATTTTGTTCATTGAATATAAGTGATAAAGCATTCTGCCCATTATAAATGCTGGGGGCTAAAAATAAGGAGAAGAAAAGAAACCGGATTCGCGGTCAAAGTACCCAACACAGAAAAAGAGCCTCCTTTTGAGCTCTGACTCCAGGTTATTAGGAGAGCTATACGGATAAAAAGTCAATTTAAGTATTAGTATTACAAATATTTTAAACCAAAAAAAGCTCAAAACAATAACCAATCGAGTTACCATAATGTTAATTAATTTACGAAGCTTTCCTAGTCATGGATCATAACTAGAATTTAGACTTAAAAATGGTTAAGAAATCTTATGCTTGCTGCAAGTGAATCAAATAGTAAAAAGAGCTCCATATAAGTTTATAGTCTTACTTGACTCATCCCACGGGCAGGTTTTATACTATTAGACTACTAGCGGACTCTTTCTCTTTAGCGGACTCCCTGCATAAAAATGAAATCCAATTCATAATTACCATTATCTTGGTGATCGTTTTTTTGGTAATACTCTTAGATTCTTTTGTAATATAGATCACGGATTATTAGTAACCTTATGTTCTTCCTTTTTTACTTCTTATTTAGTAGGCCTACTAGGACCTTTCCATAGGAACACAAAAGAATACCCATGTAAGTAGAACAAAGTCCTCTTGATAACGGTTAGCGTTGATAAACAACAAGAGAAAGAAGGTTCTAGTACGAAGTCAAGCATCTATAAAAGGGCTCATCTGAATTCCCATAAAGCTAAAGGTTTCGTACCCTAAAGAATATTTTTAAAAGTTTTGACGCACAGTTAATAGTCATCGAATTACTGCAATTGAATAGCCCTAAAAGAGTATAAACGAGACCCCTTTACTTATACGTGTTGGAAAAAGGGGCCTTCTGGATTCACGAAAGTAGAACCCAGCTATGTTTTCTCATTAAGCTTAGTCGTGCGGCTCTAGGTATCCATACACACATATTGCTAAAAAAATTGAAAGTCTTTATAAGTGACCAGAAGGACATTTGTATTAATTAGTTTTTTGAAAGACTTTCACTGAATTACTAATTATTACTGATGAACCGAAATCTGTACATACCTAGAGTTGCCGCTGGGGTAGTAGGATAATCAAGGGGGTGCCGGTTAGGGGCATATAGGACAGTATACGTTTTTCCTAGCTATGGTGCTAAAAGAGAGTCTTTCGATATGGGAATTTCGTGCTTTTTTAAAACCGGCCCAACGTAAAGAAGGAAATGACTTAATATAGAGATTTAAACTATCATCTGATTTTATCGAAAAAGCAGTGGTTAAGAATGTTTCAGGATTTATTAGATTTATTGGGATAATACAACTGGGAGTTTTTAAGTCCCTTACCTCTAGAGTATAATATATAAAAGGGATCTCATTGTAAAGTAGTTTAGAGTCTCCTAAATTCGGAACATTTCCCTGCTTTTTAGAATTCCACCAGAAGTTTGGTCAAGCTTGGATACAAGGTAACACATATTTTTAGGACAATTCATTAGAATATAAGGGTGTACGCCCGGTCAGCCTTTTAGTTTTTTATAATAGAGCTGCGTCTAGCTTAGGAAGAAAGTCCAGAGTCGGCTATACTTTTTCTTTAAATAGTTTTTAATTCCTTGGTAACGTATACATTAAAGAATACGAATATAATCTATTCTCAAATAAAAAGTTATGCGCTTTCCTTAGGATACCGCTTGTAAAGGGCAAAAAGTACCAATTACAGGTTCTCTAGAAAAAAAGTGGGGACCATACACAGACCCCTATTCTTTCATTTTTATCTCCATAAGAGTTTTTTTACCAAATAAAAAATTATTAAAATCTTTTCACTAATAATCGATATACATACTCGGGAATACTCAAAACAAGAATTCCTTTATATTACTGTACTTTTTTTGTACTGCGGGGGTAAGCTCGGGGTATGCCCTTTTTGTGTCTTTCTATGTAAACTCTTCTATCTAGAGTTTCCGACCCATTAAACGTAGTATAAAATTCCTCTAGAGTGGTGAGAAAACTATACCGTTTAGTAATATATCTTTACCTAGCTCGGCCCTACCTGAAATAAAATTAAGAACTAATATACTATCTCAGTTAAGTTTTTGGTTGGGTTACTATAGGAAATTAAGTTGAAAGTCTGCAACGCCGTACTCTCGAAGCTCCAAGTTATAATCGGATGAACTTAAATAATCTTTCCTTTTCTTACTGAAGGGCGACTCTACATAGTAGGTGTGCTGACAAAACCCTTAAGCTTTCTCATAGAACATAAAAAAAATAAGAATTACATAGCAATGATAAGCGATACCCGAACAAGAGCTTATAATAGGAATTGTGTACAAGTTTTTAGACAAATCTAGGTCAAGAAACTTCATAGAAGGATTTTTTGAATGGAATAATAGGCTTTCCCTATATAAATTCAGCTTAAGTCAGCCATCCAATAAGCTACAAATAAAGCGGCGTTTAGGGTTCATTGGTAGATTCATGGAGTATACCAAACTTGATAGGAAAGAGTTGTGTTGATGAATGCAATTAAACCAAAGCACTGCGGTTTTTGTTTTGCTTTATTATGTTTAATAGTAGAAATTTAATAGTAGAAAAGCTTTATAGATAGACGGGCTTCTCTTGTTTTACCCAGAAAAGGTCACTATAAATGTAGCAGAAATCAGGAAACTTTTTGGCTTTATATAAAAAGGGAGACTTAGTATAAGTTAAATGCAATAATTAGTACGTATGGAATCAAACAGAAAGTAAAGAAGATCCTACGTTGGTCAATGAAGCTCTTTTGAAGTGTCATAGTAACTCCTTCTAAAACCAAAAAGCAGAGGCCCCTCTTAAGAAGGGAATCCGGAGTCTAGGTCATACGAAAAGCGCGTACCCCAATCTAAAAAGAAGATTCTTACCTTCATTATACCGATACAGAACAAGACTTTAATCGATACCTCTTCTAAGATAAAGGATCTCTTTTTAAGTGATGAAATAAAAAAAAATGACTAACTTATCCTGATCGTAGGCTATCTCAACCTGAACAGTTTCTTAAATACCTATCCGATTTGAACCCACGCCCGTTCAGTTCAAAGTCCAGTGCACTACCAACTGAGCTATACATCCTGAGATAAGGGGTTCTATTAATGATCAACTCAAATCCTCTAATTCCTTCATTTACTAAGATGAGTACAACACGAAGTTTTCCAAATTTTATATAAATAAGTGGGATCCGCCTAGCATTACATCCTTCATTTTCGTAGCATTTCTTTGAAAAACATTTAGCGACCTCTTACTTAGTATACATTCAGAAAAGGGGGATCCAAACTCTAAGAAAAGGTAAGCTTCCTTCTTATTTTATGAGGCACGTGTTTGTGTATGTAGTTTAAGAAAGCACAAGACTTGAAATACGCAGTCTGCATTGGTATGAGATCTATTTTCATATTCTAATTTTTCTAATTTTTTGTATCCCTTTTGTACGATCCCGAAACTATATTTTTGCATGGATTTTTTTGAATTAAGGAAGAGATTCAATAAAAGGAGTCATATTAACTAAAGTCTTCACTTCTATGGGACGCTTTTAACCTGCGTCCGTTATATTAAAAAGCTGATGCTATACCAACTAAAATAAAGTTATCCAAAACATTATATACTAAATAAGTAAATTTTAAGTCCAAGTTATTTCTATCTAAGCTATTTTTAATAGTTGAAAGGGCTTTTTACCTCTTAAAAGTACCAAAATCACCAGACTTGAACCAGTGTCAGTTGTAATCCCTTTACCGTGTTCTACCCACCTATTTTACTTTTTTATTCCAATTAGAGAAGTTAGGAGAACAGGAGTCGGAAAAAGACCAGCTTTCTTTATAGAATTTCTTAGGATTGCCTAGATTCCCTTAGAAGCCTAAGTTAAAAGGAAACTTTATCCTACATTTCTTTTCTTGCCAGTTTAGAGACTAAGGTGTTTCCTCTCACATTTGAAGCTTCTAGAGTATATATATATTTCCTATTTGTATCTGGAATGAATCTGAAACCCGGAAACAAGAGTACTCAGCACCCTCCTTAACTTTCTAGAAGTTACCCAATAACAAGAAATTCTTTCTCAACGCTGGATTCTCAGTGTCCTTAGTCTTATTAGATTATTCTCAAAGTTGCACTTTACTCTTATATAACTTTCTCCTTTATGCGGGTTACGGTCCGTCGCTAAGCACCCCCTTACTCTGTGAAGTTAAAATAATAGCATAGCTGTATTCTGTCGGAAACATTCCTTTGTACAATACGATAACCTATTCGTGATTGCTAAAGGATTTACACTGGTAAGGAAATAAGAGCAGCTAGTTTACTATATGAATTCCATAAAACAGGAACGTCTATAGTAGAGTACTTTTTGAGAAACAAATTATAGAATCCTTCTATTTAAGAGATCCCATATAGATTCTTCTAACTTGACCAAAGAAGTACTACATTGGCTTTTTAATTAGGACTTCAATATAATATAAAAGGTCAGTTCTAGCTTTAGATCCATATTTTCCATTATCAGATAAACTAACTTGTTAGGGTTTTCCGCTTAAGTAAAAGTTATTACTTAGTCTACGAGTGTAGGACTTGCTTTTTTGGTGTACTTTGTATGTATCTATTTCTTATTACACCCTCAGCTCCTAGTATTGGTTTGGCTGGCCCACACGAATCTTACCGGCCTATACCATATGTTGTATACCTAGTATTATACCTATAGCATTTCAGAGTACGGCGGATACTCCATATAGTGGATGATAAGAAAGACCCAACCAAACGAAATTTAGCAGCCCCCTCCAGTCTCTGGATGGATATGCGTACTCCTTAATTTATGTAAATAAAATTCACTCACGGGAATCCTCAGGACACTCTTCGAACAGTTCAACTTTATATTTATACAAGTATTTTACCAAATATTAGAGGACCACTCAAAAACCAAAGCTTGTATGCTCCTTGAGGAATTTCAAGTAGGAAAAGACATAAAAGTCTAAAGCAAAGAGCTTACTAATATTCTATTTAGCTAGAGTAACTTGAGCAAGAGACTACTTATACAGGATACGATAACAGGAATCTTTTATATGATAGTATAAGACTTAATTCCTAACTCAGATACTAATCTAATTTGTAAAAGCACCAGTATATTACAGTTAAAATTAATTTCAATAGACCCGATTTAAAGGAGTCCCGTGTATTTCTATATCAGTAGGGACGCACCCTCTAGCTCGAGAATTTTCTTATGTTTCTAAATTTTGTGTCATTTACTTGATCAAATAGAAAGTGGAAAGCTACCTTTCTCATTAATAACCAACAACTTAGCAATTTAGCTCGACTCTTGTAAGCACTCTCTTTTAATTCAGTTTTAGAATCAAGGAAAACAGGATGCTGTAAATAAAGTCATTACTTTTAAGGTCTTTCTCTTAGTTAACTAGTAGTTTTCCCTTGCAAAGGTTGTTTTGAGTAAGGCATGATTAACCTATTCTTAATAGCTGGTTTCTTAATTCTTGCTTTGTTTAGGTTTATATCGACGGTCCTTTTATGAGGGTTCATTCCCT
>JAYMTA010002176.1:0-17292 GCA_036897625.1 Pelargonium cotyledonis | reverse complement strand
GGGGGTATCCATTAAATGAGAAGTTATTTATTTCTCAATGAAGATCATGGTTGCTGCTACAGTTAAGCACTCTAACTGCAACCATGATCTTCATTGAGCAATAAATAACTTCTCATTTAATGGATACACCCACCAAGCACTCCTACATATATATATATATATATAAGAGAAAAAGATATCCGCAAAGATATCAACTAACTTGTTCAAAAATAAAAAAGAATTATGGCTAATTTTAAATACTTATTGCTCTAAAATTTGAGAAAATTACACATCAGCACTCTGGGTAGTGTTTTATATATATTAATGATGATGGCATTTGTGAGAACAGATATCCATAAGTTATGACCACAGTGGAGTACTTTGAAGTATGAGGACCCGAACATAACACTTTAGATACTATAGGGACCCTCTGAGCTATTTTTTCATAAAGTTTAAGGTAATTAATTGTCATGGACAAGTAATTTGGGAGAACTATGTGTCGTAAATTTGTTTGTGGACAAAACCATAGGGTTGATTTGTGTAATTACTCATTAATATTTTTCTTCATAAATATGAGAGAGAAAACCTTTGCCGCCATGTTCCATATTCTTTTTCTCGTTTCTTTGATGTCTCTGACAACCTCTTTAATAAGATTTTGTATCGCGGTTAAGGAATGTTATTGATTGCTATGAGTTTTTTACGGTGAGTTAGTCAGAAGAGACATAGGAAGGAGCGGGAATGAAAATGACAGAGAGAAAAAAAAAAGTACACGTAGTTGCAGTCAATCACAATGTGGTAGTCTTTTCATGAAAGATCATGTAAGAGGCACTGTGAAGTGCGACATGATTGTCACATATGAGATTCATTGGAGTGACTATTCGTAAACTAAGTAAGTATTCATCACAATACAAAAAACAAATCCGAACATCAAACAAAGTTCATAATTATAGTATTCCGTTTCTGTGACCTGGTTTTCTTTTTTGGCGACTAATGATACCAAACTTGCAAAATTTCTAACCTAAATCTGATCGTCTTATCAAATCGTAACGATGTTGTGGTAGTAAGCGATGTTATAGCTTTATAGACTATAATGCCTCATCATCCTTGAGTTTTGACTGTAGTAGCGTTGTGATGGACCGTTGTGACGGTATAGACTGATCACAATTAAAAACACATCACTTTGGACCGATGTGGCGGTATGGACTAGACACGTTTGTTATTTCTCATTGGAGGGTAGATGCAGCAATGTGGTTGACCTCTAATGTGTTATAGTCTACCTAACCTCCACAAAACAATTATTTTGTATCACTCCAGCGCTCGTCCTGGCGGCTGTTGCGGCATGGGTTGCTTCAAGTTAATACATTGAAGTAAAACTTTTCTATCTACACACTCGAACACATAGTCGAAACACACAATGCAAAACAATAACAATTCACCTGAGAAGAGACTATTTTTTTTATCAACAAAATACCCCAATTTCATTGATAAAGATCCTAAGATAGGATCAAGAGTACAAACACCCAAGAAACAAAACAAAATCAAAACCCATTATAGCCAAACAACAATTGAAATAGGTGAGGATTGCCAACATGAAAGAGGAAAACTGGTAGTGGAGATCCTTCTGAATTTTGCCAACAAGATCTGATACGACAAATTTTGAGTCTTGGCCATCGTAGCTTGGCAAGGTTCAGAATCATTTTCTAAACAAGACGGTTTCGTGTGTGCAACAAATGCCAAAGAGAAACATGACAAATTGAGTCCTATAATTTCTATGGGGCCTTAGGAGAGGATGATTTCCACAGAGTGAGAAGCTCCGCAATAAATCGCGGAAAGACAAAACTAACCCATCCCCACCAGTCGAGAATGAGATGCCAAATGTTCCACGCGCGATTGCAGGAAATTATGTGAACAATCCAAAAAAGCTAAAGAACGACGACGACAATATGAGGAGGGCCTTGGTTGGTACGCTTGCTTATAAAAAAAAACACGGGCTAGAATTGCTTAGCAAGAAACATTTGTGACACGTTGTCTCCTTCCCGATGCAAGCCCTTCTAGATTTACATCCGTCTCCTTGCATACACGAGTCATATTGGGTCATCATTCATGACTCGTCGTCTTATTGCCTCTATGACACATTTTGGATCGCCATCTGTCCCCTCGCCCATGCGAGCGATTTTATTACATCCTTCATGAATCATTGTCTCTTCGCATTCACATGCCATTTTAGATCACGATCTATGACCATTATTCCTTTTCCCAATCCTAGTCTTTTTAGGTCATCATCCATGCCCATTGGCTCCCTCGTCCACGGAGCCATTTTGGGCATGTCTTCTGTCTCCTCACTGCCTCGATTTATTCTAATTTTCCATCCATGACCATTTGTCTCTCACCTACCCAAGCATTTTGAGTCATCCTCCATGGTCCGTTATCTCGTAGTTGTTGCAAGTCATTTTTCAAATGATAAAAATTTAAGAATCATTCATGATAACCCGTCTCCTCACCCCCGAGAGCTATTTTGGGCCATCTTCCATGACCTATTGTCTCTTTACCCCCACAAGTCATTCTGGATTTCCATCCATTACCATCCGCCTCCTCGCCCCTATGATTAAGTTCGTTCATCCCAACGATTTGACATTACCCTTCTCGAACGGGTTCCTTATAGGAAAGTCAAAGCTTCAAATTTGGCAAGTGTCAAAATGCATGAAGCCGTTTGCTCCTCAAGCTCGCATTGAAAAGCTCCGTCGAGCTTTTTGTCGTGAGACATCGAGATTCTTCATTAAAGAACTTCCTCCACTTGTAGTAAGCTTTATCATTATGACATTCAAATCAACCCAAAAGTAGCTTCAAAAGAGATAAATAGGTCGACTAACAACTAGAAAACCTAAGGCCCCACTGCAAACTCCCTTTGAAAATCACCTAAATAAAGAAAAAACACTTTCATGTCATCGCGTCATAGTGCAATCCAAGATGACAATCACAAAAGCCATCCTTCATGCAAAAGAAGAGCCAAAGTTCTCTAAGTTTTGGAGAGCCAGACAAGCCCAAATCCTAAATTTTTTCCTAAGTGTGGGAAATGTAAGACTACTCAACCAAATGTCGTGTTAGAGAAAAGACAAGACTAACTTTATACTTTGGTGCTACGCCGATAAATCATAATCGCTTGGATTGTGGGGGAATGGGGCTACTGATTATACACAATAACTCATAAGACTATCCAATGAGCTGCAATGTGATACGTGGTACTTGAGAGCCACATCATACCTATCTTACAACGAAAAGAACACATCACACTAGATTAGCTCATGGATCACGGTATGCAAACTTGATCTCAGACCCGAAATAACATGAACATGCTTCTAGGACGTGATTAAGAAAACCAAACCAAGACCAATAGCTAGTGCAAAAGGCTAAAGAGGGTAAAAAAACAAGTTAATGGGTAGCATTTTACACCTATAATTATCACGACAACCTTAATGCTACTACGATAGAGGTTGTACAATCAACCTATTTGGCTTGTACACTTTGTTTGCTAGGCACGATGCTCTATTGTTCAGGCTTTGTTGCGCCAGAGGCAAGCTCGTGAGCCCAATTTCTCTCTCTTTCCACAATCCAAACGTGCATGAAGACACCAAAAAGGTTTGCGAGCATAACAAACATGAGCAAAGACCCGAATGACCCTCAGGCCATCTCAGGAACTCTCCATCCATCAAAACCAATCCAATGACAATTCATAAACACCGATACATCCTTCCTTACGTGGTAGAGGCTTTTAGGGACGTCAACATACACCTTGACTCACGAGGATAATACGAGAATGCTCCAACTTGACTACTGCCCTGCACACAAGGCATCTGGAGAAGCTAGAATTTTAATCCACCAAAGTGGACCCCATTTCATTATCGAAAAATCACGTACCCACACATGCTAAAGAGCAAGGGGTTAGTATAATTACTCCCTCCAAGTAAGAGGAGGGGTATCTTTATACTCTCAATTATCACTCTCTCTAAAACTCTCTCCAAGACATTCATGTAGCTCTGCCAAGATCTCATTCTCACACTTCAGATGTCATCTTGGAAACACCTTCGAGGTACATGATCTAATCATTTCAAACAAGCGCACCAATCTTAATATTGATGAGTAATCACCCTGATCTCTTGTAGATAAGGTTTCCTACATGATTCTTAGACATAAACTAGTTTATTTGACCATAGCAAAAATGCTAACGAAAGGGAAAGGTAGGTCAAAATTGGATGTCAATTTTAAATCCCAAACATAGATGTACCCCAATAAGACAAGTATAATCTGGATTAGGGGTAATATGGACATTTCGTGAAACCACCGCAGTGGCTTCAAGCCTCCCTGGTGAGCTTAGCTCCTCCCATAGTACGCACTGCGACTCCAAAAAAGAAAACAAAAACACAAAAACAAAGGTCCGATCAAAACTTCCCAAATTACGCCAGATCTGAATTTTGATCATCGATCTTGGATAATTCAAAACCCTAGAGAGCTGTCATGTTCCGGTTGCAACGAGAGAAGATCCGAAAACGACTTTGATTTTGTCCCCATATTATAAATTATCACATTCGCTAAATCGAAGAATTGCAAGGGTTTTTGCCATGGCCGACGCTCTCTCTGCGATTCCCGCCTCCGTCCTCCGCAACCTCTCCGATAAGCTCTACGAGAAGCGCAAAAATGCAGCTCTCGAGGTTTGACTCTGGGATTTTCTCTTCCCGTTTTCTTTTGGAGGTTTTTTCTTTTTGTCTGGATCGTGAATTTGTATGATTTCGCTTGTATGTGTTTGTAGGTTGAAGGGATTGTGAAGCAGCTGGCGGCTGCCGGGGATCATGACAAGATATCGGCCGTGATCAATTTGTTGACGACGGAATTCACCTACTCTCCGCAGGCCAATCACCGGAAGGTTGGTAATTGGACTTCTGGTTGTTGTTTCATTCCTTAATGAACTTGGGTGTTTCTGGGTGTGTTTAGCCTTAAATTTTATAATTTTGTTGATTGATTGTGCAGGGAGGATTGATTGGATTAGCTGCTGCCACAGTTGGCTTGACTTCGGAAGCTGCACAGCATCTCGAGGTAAGGGGTCTGGAATAGGAAGTACCACTAGTACCCGATATTTAAGTTGTATAAGTATGTATTTTTGGAAGAAAAGGAAAACAAGCTTTTGGTTTTTGATGGATAAATCATAGATAAGGACCAGTTGAAATATAAATAGTTGTATTAAGAATTGAAAATGATTCCAATTTCAGTAGAAGTTTTTGCATTTGAACTCTAAGATATTGCGGGGAGATTGAAATGCTTGTGCAGCACAATGTGCTGACTGGCGGCACAGTGCCTGAATATGATTCGGAGTTTCATTCTACAATTATTGTTTAGTTTAGGTGAGTTGCTGTGAATGAATGTGTTGCTGGTTTATAATACAGCAACGTATGGAATCGGGCATCCACTCTATTATATATATGTGTGTATTTCCTTTTGTGGTGATGTTTCTACATCCAGCTAAGATTGACTTGTTTATCGATGTTGGTTTGGGTAACTGATTCCCTCAGAAGGTGGAAAGACTTTTTTTTTTCCTTTCTTTTTTTTACGATGCTGTGAGAATAACTCTGAGATTTCCTTAAATCACTGCCATCAGATATATCTCATTTCATTTATTTACTAGCATACATTTCAACAATTAGTCAGAATATCTTGCATTAATATTTTCTCCTATTCATATCCAAATTTGTATTAATTGCATGTGGCGTTAGGAGAAAAATGAAAGTAATAAAAAAAATAAACAGAAGGAAGTGATAGTTGCCTTTTTTGAGAAATATTTTCTTCTATTCAATGCTTGCGATGTTAAGAGAAAAAAGAAAGTAAAAACATAAACGGAAGGAAGTGGTTGCTACCTTTTTTGAAAAATATTTTCTCCTATTCATTTTGTTTATTTAATTGCTACAAGTTTTGAAATTTTGGGTGTTAGTTTGAAGAGTTATTGACTTGGAAAATACTCTTATAGAATCTGTGGAGATATTTAGAAAATAATAAGTTATTCATTAGTGCTTGGACAAAACAATATCCCTTACGCGTTCCAAACTTATGATAGTAAGGAAGTATGCTTTACCATTGCTGAGCAGACATACAGTGTGGGGCACTCATAGTCATCTTGAAGAAAAAAAATTGAAATGAGCTGATTGCATCAGCTGCTTTTGGTGTGCTTTCACAGTCACTTAGTTTTAGTTTTTATTTTTAAAAATAGACAGTGCTATGTAGAAAACATGGATGAGAGTAAATAAAGTAAATATCCAATCTATTTTTTACCCTAGCAAGTCAATTATGATTGAGATTGTGCTGGTTTAAAATTGTTCAGCTGTGACCCTTAGCAAGAGCAAGCTTTTTATGTGTACTCATGCATTTGAATGTGCTCAAATGGCAATCAGATTGGGCTGTTATTCTCCATTGTGTTTTCTCATTATCATGAACTTGTACGCGAGTTTTTCCCTTCTGTTTATTCCTCTAAATGTTGGCATACTGTTCATGATTTCCTTTTTTGTATGATGTAATTTGCCAGCAAATTGTGCCACCAGTGCTCAACTCTTTCTCTGACCAAGATAGCAGAGTTCGTTACTATGCTTGTGAAGCTCTATACAACATTGCAAAGGTAGAACTGTGTTGACAACTTGTTTATGTGTCTTTTTTCTGGACTTTAGCATTCAGTTCTTAAAATTTTACTGAAACTCAGGTGGTCAGAGGAGACTTTATCATTTTCTTCAATCAAATTTTTGATGCGTTGTGTAAGCTTTCGGCAGACTCAGATGCCAATGTACAAAGCGCTGCTCATCTTTTGGATCGTCTGGTAAAGGTATTTGTTTCCCCTTCCTAAAAATTGTATTGTTCCTTGAAATCTTCTACCAACATGTTTTCCTTTTTGTTACAAATCAATTCTCAGATTCTGTTATAATGAAACAGGATATTGTCACCGAAAGTGATCAGTTCAGGTGTGCTATAATAACTTTGATCTTTGAATTTGCATTTTCATTTTTATGATGACTTCTAGACCCAGTGATTTGACTTAATTTTAATTTGGATATGATGTTTCCTTCAGCATTGAAGAATTTATACCACTGTTAAGGGAGAGGATGAATGTTCTAAATCCCTATGTGCGCCAGTTTTTGGTAGGATGGATCACTGTATTAGATAGTGTTCCAGATATCGATATGTTGGGTTTCCTTCCTGATTTTCTTGATGGTAAGTTGTTTATTCCTTGAAACCTGATGACTTTCTTTTTTAAGCACTGCTTTTATGTTTTGTTAAATGTAGGAACTCATATATCCTTAAACAACTCCAGGTTTGTTCAATATGTTAAGTGATTCCAGTCATGAAATACGACAACAGGCTGATTCTGCTCTTTCGGAGTTTCTTCAGGAGATCAAGAACTCCCCAGTAAGATTTCTGCATACATCAAATATCTATTTTGTTATTAGTTTTGGTAAATCTGCTCAATGGTTGTCACTTGGATGGGGAATACTTGTGTGAGTCATCTGTACCCTTCCATTTGGATTCTTTTGACTGATTGGGATTGATATTTATCAACTTATAACTTAAATGGGAGATAATTTTATAAGGCACTATTTGAACAAACGGTTTTTACTAAATACAAAATCTTTTGTTCATTTGTAATTTTCTGACTCGAACAGTGCTACTCTTGAAGTCTGTAGATTATGGTCGCATGGCTGAAATTCTGGTGCAGAGGGCAGCTTCTCCAGATGAATTTACCCGTTTAACGGCTATCACTTGGGTATGTTGGAATATGGAAAATTTCTTGATAAATAACTATCAGTGTTGTCCCCGAATGTAATTTTTTAGTTATTTATAGTATCCAGTGATGGAAAAATTTCTGGGTATACTTTTACATTCCTGATCCGTTGTGATTTCACTTTATTCTAATGTTATATTTCTTTTACCTTTGTCACCACAGATAAATGAGTTTGTAAAACTCGGCGGGGACCAGCTCGTTCCTTATTATGCTGACATTTTGGGAGCCATTTTACCATGTATTTCTGATAAGGAAGAGAAAATTAGGGTGGTATGTCACATTCTTCTGCCTAGTTCATTTATGGTATGTTTATTTACATCTAGGCAGCAATGGATCTTTATTATTTTTAATATCTCTTTGGTTTGATGTAAAAGGTTGCTCGTGAAACCAATGAAGAGCTTCGTGCAATTCAGGCTGACCCAGCAGAAGGATTTGATGTGGGATCAATTCTATCTATTGCAAGGAGGTATAGTTTATGTTTTTTTTTTTTTGGTAACCTGGGAGTTGCTATTTCCGAAGTGTAGCTAGCAATTGTACTTCCGTGAGTGTATATAGTGCTTCTAGTGCTGAAATAGCTAAATATTGGAGAGGCTTGCCGGGGTCACATCTTTCGCCTGGAACATTTTTTGTTATCTTTAAATGTTTTGTTTTGTAAGTGTACTATGGTGATTCTTGGCTGTTTGACTGATCAGGCAATTATCTAGTGAATGGGAGGCTACTCGAATTGAAGCATTACACTGGATATCAACCCTTTTAAATAGACATCGCATTGAGGTAACCAAGCAACTATATATGAACCAATTTTATATTTTGTTTGTGTGATATTATGTATAATAAAACTTGCCCAAAGTTCAATGGAGGTGAAAGTGAGTCTTCTAAACTTGAGATCCAAATGATTTTTATCTTCCTATGAAGTCCTTGTAGGTTTGAAGAAATCATAATTTAAGCTATATTATCTAGCAAAGGAAAACCTACTGTCTATATGCTTGCTGAAGTGGTTAAATACTCGTGCTTGTTCTTGGTTCCAGTCTTATGTTCCCTTATTTTCTAGAGACTGTCTCAAAAATTGTATATTAGTTCTATTAACTCTTTAAATTCCTCCAAATGACAACATGCCATCTTTGCGAATTTAGGGCCAGGATGGAAACATGTTTTACTTAGTGCCCTCACAACTATGTTTGGTACTCAGGAATGAGATGGAATGAAATTTTTAGGGCAACGAAAAAACTCGTATTTACATATGCATTGTTTGAATAATTCAAAATATGATTTGCATGTGAATTTTGTATTGTTATTTTGACCTAACAAGTTCATGTCTATTTATCTTTCCAGATATTCACTTATTTATAAGTTAAAAATTGGCAACGAAATGGAATGAAATTTTTAGGGCAACGAAAAAACTCGTATTTATGTATGCATTGTTTGAATAATTCAAAATATGATTTGCATGTGAATTTTGTAATGTTATTTTGACCTAACAAGTTCATGTCTATTTATCTTTCCAGATATTCACTTATTTATAAATTAAAAATTTAATTTTTTGTTATTTAACGGTAATATAAATTAATTAGATACTGCAATTTTTTTAAATAAAATCACATCTAAATATATAATAATAATTGAAAGCATTGTCGTGAAATTATTTTTACTATTTTATTGTTGCAAGCTTTTAATTATATAATTTAATTTAATTTTTGTATATCATATGATATATGACAAAAATATGATTTTGTAGTAAAAAAAATATAATTAGAACTAAAGGTATTTTAGTATATTTATATTTAAAATTTTATTCCAGCATAAGATAGAATGGCCAGTCCTTGGGTTGAGATGAAGAATGATTTTCAAAGAAAAAACTGGAATTGGCTCCTCTTGTGGAATGGGCTTTCCAATTCCAGCTATTTTTGGTTCTACCAAACACGAACAAGGAAAGAAAAATGTGGAATGAGCATTACATCCCATATCATTACAACGTACCAAATGTAGCCTAAGTAGTTGACCTAGTGGAAATTGTTTTTGTAGAAAGTAGTTCGACGCCCACGTTAATTAGTGCGCAATTTGATCATTTGATCCTTAGGGGTGTATGGATTCTGTTCTCACTTCTCAATAACATAATATAATTAGGTAGAGATTATTATAAGGTTTTGTGATTCTTCTAATTTTAAAAGGCAGTAGTGTGGATAATTTGATGTAATCAGTTAGTGCGAGGGATGTCAAATTGACTAACAGGACTTTAGAGAGCCCTACCATCCCTTCTTTGATCATTTGTAACCATTTAAAAGGGGATGCTTGTTGCTCTATGTTTAATACTATATCAAATTAATAGAAACATGTATCATCCTTAACTTCTATTCCATTGGTTTGCAAGAAGCTGCAAACATGGGAATTTGTATATAGATTAGAGAGACCAATTTGGGTCAGGTTCAGCTCACCAGCCCTAACAAGCTCAATTTGGGTCAAATTCAGCTCACTAGCAATTCCAAAAACTACAATAATGAGAATACAAAAAATCCAAATTTATCAAGTGATGATGGCTGGACACCTAATCCAGAGACTGGACTCTAGGATGTTAGACTTTGTTTAGGTAAAAGCTACTATAGGATCTTTGTACCATCTGGCTCTTGGGGGCCGAGGCAGAGTTTCCTCAGAATAATAAGAATTCAATCTTGGCGATGGATGGAACTGAGGTGTGATTTCAATGGATTGATGGAACGATATGGGCCAAGGACTAGGAAAAGGTATAGGCAGGTATATGTTCCACACATACAAAAAATAATAATGAATAAGTAATTTTGTTTTGACCACATTGTCATTTAATCCATACACCCTCTTAGTGGTTTGAGAATTTTGGATTCTAATGGATAGTTGGTTTGACATTATTGTAAGAGATTATCGGTTGAACCCAGAGGTTAGTAGCTAACTTAGGCCAAGTTGTGTTGGTTATGATATTTGGCTAGATGGATAAATGGAATTAGGACATGGAACGAAATTCGCTAATAGCTCAGTTCTGCTGGCTAATGGCTTCCCTTTCTCTCGGCGTACTTATTCTTCGATTTTTTTTAGGTTTTTGGTATTTGTTTTTTTACAGCGTAGTGGTTGGTAAGACTGTTTCCTTCACTCTACCCTGTGACTTCTAATTCATTATGGAATAGCCCTACCATTATTAGGCTGAACCTCACCCTCATGATATTTATTTTTTACGTTGAGATATTAAGAAATCTCTTCTCTCTGTAACAGGTATTATCTTTTCTGAACGACATATTTGACACCCTTCTGAAAGCACTATCAGATCCTTCTGATGAGGTATTCATTTTTTTTCTTTCCTGATTTTCCAATTTTGTTTTCAAAAGACATTATTCATTCAATGTTCATCTTTGTTGGTCTGTAGATGGTCTGGAAGTTGATTTTTTTTATGCAGAGCTAAATGCTATCCTGCATCAGTTACATGTTTATTGAATGTGAACTGATTTTTCTACCCAGGTAGTGCTACTGGTTCTTGAGGTTCATGCATGCATTGCCAAAGATCCACAACACTTCCGTCAGCTTGTTGTCTTCCTAGCACATAATTTCCGGATTGATAATTCCCTTTTGGAGAAGTGAGTCATTCCCCGATAATTAGTTTGGTCACTGACTCAGTATTCATTGTCACTGGACATTTCCCTTATGTAAATTATACTCTATGTTTTCTTTCTCTAGGCGTGGTGCTTTGATAATCCGGCGTCTTTGTGTACTCTTAGATGCTGAAAGGGTCTACCGGGAACTGTCTACAATACTAGAGGGAGAAGCTGACCTGGATTTTGCATCTATTATGGTTCAGGTTAGTCATATATTTTGACACATTAGGAAGACGTGAATTTTTCCATCTAAATTGAACAATTTCAACACACTATCTTTCCGTTGGATTAGTTCTTAAGATGTGAATTGTCTTTCAGAAGTCCAATTTTGTAATCCGACTACATGTTCTCTTTGTTTCAGGCTTTGAATTTGATTTTACTTACCTCCTCGGAGTTATCTGAGCTTAGAGATCTCCTGAAACGATCGCTAGTTGATCATGCTGGCAAAAATTTATTTGTTTCCTTGTATTCCTCATGGTGCCATTCACCCATGGCAATCATAAGTCTTTGCTTTTTGGCTCAGGTAAGAGCTTGAACATCATATGGCAGCCCATTTCTCTCTCTCTCTCTCTCTCTCTCTCTCTCTCTCTCTCTGTGCGCGCGTGTGTAAGCCGCATGGGTCCCTTTTTTAAGTCAGAACTTCAATGGTATGATATCTTTTGTTACTCATTTGATATTTTGTTTAACAGACATATCAGCATGCCAGTACTGTTATTCAATCTCTGGTGGAGGAAGATATTAATGTCAAATTCTTGGTCCAGCTGGATAAATTGATTCGCTTGTTGGAGACTCCAATCTTTGCGTATCTTAGATTGCAGGTGAACTTGTGGTAACACATAATTCTAATTCTAGTTGTAGCAAGAGACAATAAGTTTGTGATTATGTGACATCTTTTTTTCAGTAGGTAACTGTGTGCCTAAGTTTTTATTTTACTGACTGATGTTACTAATGTCTGTTTAATGGCAACTTAGTAACCAAGTGAGAATTGCCTACCCTGTCTATCTGAGGTTCTTGTTGTCTTCAGTGTATTTTATGTGATTGGAACTTTGAAATGAACCTTAAGATACCTAATTTTGATTCATTCAACCCTCATCTGAGTTTATAATCTTCTTTTCCATATATGAGGTATCATTTTCTCATAGCACAGAAGTTTTGGTTGATGATTTTCATGGAGCTGATGTGAGATATTATAATCTGACCAAAATGTTTTTAACTAGGGAATTCCACATTAGTCTGAACCAATGCTGATTTTTCTTTTATCAGAATAGAAAGGAAAAAAAATCGAATGAGAGAATGATGTGATGGAGGTTCCTAATTCATATAAGCCTCCACATCTTTTTGACAAGCTCCCACACAATAATATCGTTTTGGTAAATCGTTTGTAATGTTGATATGTTTATGTAGATAAATTTGTACAGCAGAAACATACTTCCAAGATAGCGACATTTTATTCTTGTGTGCATGCATATGGTGGAATATGTGTTTGTTTTATACTGTCAGCAGTTATCTTAAATTATTTTGTACATTGAGAAAGATGGGTCATTTTCTGTTCTGGTTTGTGCAGCTTCTGGAACCTGGCAGATATATATGGTTGTTGAAAGCATTGTATGGTCTTTTGATGTTGCTTCCTCAGGTATGTTAGAACAGTTATACTTCTCTCCCTCTTCCCCTAACCCTAACTACATAGATTTATTCTGTTGCAATGCACACAACTCGTCTCTGCTATATAGAGTGATATCTGATTCTATTTTCGGTCATTGTTCTTGTGCTGGGTTATGGGTGTGGTAGGGGGATTTGAGATCATGGCAGAGTTGGTCTCTTGTACAATGTTGAAATGATGAATATTGATAAAAGTTGGCCTTTGAAGCTTCTTCCGAGACTACTGGCTTGTTTCTCTTGTATCCCGTTATTCCTAGCATTCTATTTCTAGATTTCCTTAGGTCTCAGAACACTCTAGGAAGATATCAAGAATTCTTATCTATATAACACTTAACTTTTTCCTTTTCAAGGAAAGGATAACTCATGTTTTTCTTATAAAAAGATGAAAGACATAGAAGCTTTTCATTTTATTTTCTCCAGCAAGTAAAAGCTGTGGAAGATAATGAAGGGAATAATCAAGGAATGGAAATGAGGATGAGAATGATATTCCTCTTCTTTGCATGTACTTATATTATCTGGTGTTCAAAGGCCTAAAAGTTATAATCATTTTGGAATCAGAAGCTCATTCCTTTTTTCTTTGGTGGGATGAAGATGGACTAATTTGAGGAAATCAGAATAGTGTAAATGAAAATAAGAATGAACTGTTCCTACGCACAAAAAAAGTAGGCGATGTCATTATAAGAATGAACTGTTCCTACACACAAAGAAGAATGGCATAATCTCTATGTAGAAGCATTTATTAATCATCAGGTTCAGGTCCTCTATCAGAGTAACGTTATTTATTTAACTGTACTTTTGTGCTGAGGTCTATTCCTTGTCAATCAAGCCCATTTCTCTCTTACATTAAACCAAGAGTTTGTGAAATACATGTAAATAATGTGAATAGGTAGGAGATGCAGTCACTTAACATTCAAAGGTTATTTAAAAAAAAAATTAAAAAGTTTAGTTGTCAGAGGTTCATTATTATTTTTACCATTTACTGAGCTGCAAATAAGGTTTTCTGGAAACGATACCACTTTGGAATGCCTGACTACATCATAGTTTCATTAAATAAAATAAATACTTATGGCGCAACATTTATTGATTTTTGATGCAGCAAAGTGCCGCCTTTAAGATATTACGAACTCGTTTGAAGACTGTACCCTCATACTCCTTTAACAGTGAGCAACTGAAGCGAACATCTTCAGGCAACCCATACTCTCACATTCAGCATCATATGGAGGATGGTGAATTAAACCAAGATACTGGGAATTCACACAATGGGATTAACTTCACTGCAAGGCTCCAACAGTTTGAGAACATGCAGGGACAGCATCGTATGCATGCCAAAGCACAGACACAATTGCGTACCAACTCTACTACACATTTGAAGGTTTGCTGAGCATCTCTTTCATATCTCGTTAATATTATTGATCTAACATACTCATATTCTGGGTGGAAGGTTAAAAAGTTGAGGGAAACTAAGGAGAATATTGCTGGTGATGTTACAATATAGGAAAATTAGAAACTTAGAGATCCCATGACTTGTTGGCCAAAAAGGTTTGGAGTTGCAAAAGTATGTGAAGGCATTAGTTTGTGATGCAAATGTAATGTTATGTTATGATATATATATAAATGGAAGAATGGGGAAAAGAAAATAGGGTGACAGAAATAGGCACAATGATGTTCGTAAAATAAGAGTACATGTTTACACGGGGGCAAAGATGTCAAAGATCTGCCCAAACATTTTGGATAAGTCACTAATGTTTAAATATCTCTTGTTCCACATGGAGGCCTTTGTGTCTATGTGCAGCTCTTCTTTCTCCTATTACAACTCACACCCCAGCCAAAACGGTTGAGGTCGAGACCTCCATTGGAGGGGGGGCTCCCTTAGGACGGAGCCTTGTGTGCTTCTTGTACGCAGCTGCCTGCTTTTTTACTTGGAATGACATTGTTGCCTACTGTAGGTGCAAGAAGAGCAAAGACCTGAAGAAGCTCGGCGAGCTCCAGCATCGGACATGAGCTGGCCCCCTTCAAGATCATCGAGGAGAGGTCCGGGGCAGTTACAACTATAATTAAATTATAATTATACACTGATCTCAACTCACTGCACATTTGGGGGGCCATGGATGAGATCTGTGTATAATTTGTAAAATTGTATATCGTAGTAGTTTGTCCTATTAAAATTGTGGAGGTTGGGATGGATGGTTAAATTGGGTTTTGAATTATGATAAGCCAGCCCGGGGTTCCCTGAGCCATTCTTTTTTCCTTTGTAGTTGGGATATATGCTCATGTGGTTCTGTTATTTTTTTTTTATTGAAAACCATATGGGCTAGAGGGAGAAGATGTTCAATCTTATTAGAAGATACAATTTTTTCCCCTATTTTTTCCTGTTTGTCTGTCAGCAAACCTATAAATAAGGGATCAGTTAATTCTTGTACAAATTGATGTGGAAGAATTATTAATGTGCTATTGATTAATTCAACATTCATGATTTGGTCTATATGCTTTTCTTGTGTTCTGCTTCTGGGTAGTGTGGACAATACTGCAGCAAATGTAACTGCATAACACTCGAGAATGACTTCTCATGATCTCTAACACACACACACTTACGTTATCAAAATGAATACTTTGCTGCAAGTTTTACTGAGAACTTTCTCAGGATGGTGTTTGTCTTCGTAGGATTTCATTCTTGCTTGAGCCTCTTTCAGATTCTCTCGCACGAGCTCGAGAAGTAACTGCTTGTGGTGCAAGAATTCTTCCACAGATCAACAATTGTGCCCAATGTTTTGGGAGATGGAGACAAATACATATGAGATGATTCTCAATGCATCGATTAATCTTCTCTGACTGACCATTTGTCTGGAAACGTAAGCAGTAGAGACACAGTTTACTGTCCAAGATTCTGAACAATTCCTGCCAAAACTTACTAGAAATATTTATCTCTATAAGGAACTATTGTCTCAGGCAAACCATGTAGTTTATAAACTTTCTCTAAGAATTTTGGAGTCACTGTGAGAGCAGTAAATGGGTGAGAGAGATAAAATGACTATATCTGTAAGCACGAAAAAGCCTCTTTAAAGCCTTCAAATTCCTTGGTGTAGGACAATTCTTCGTGACTTCAACCTTAGAGGGATCCGTAATAGAGGGATCCGTAGCCACCCCCTCCAGAAAGATGGGATGGTGAAGTGGGTATGAAAATTACAGATAATTTTGTGGTGATGAATTTGAGTAAATTTAAAAAAAAAAAGTCAAAGAATTAAACTTCAGATTCACAACAGTCCATTGCTGACATTAAGGTAAGTAACCTGATGCAACATGTCTTGGACCAAATTTAAAAAATTGAAATTCATGAGTCAACACGAGTAAAATTCAAACCAAAAGTAAACTGTATAATCCACGAAAGTACAGAGGTGTTTAGAACCATTTAATACTATTTTTATTTAGTTTTAAAGTTTTATTTATATGTCTAAACTTGTTTATATTTGATCTATAATTTTACGTATAGATTTGTATATTTACATGTTGATTTTTGTATATTTGCATATTTTCATGTTAGATCTATACTTGTTTATTTAGATCTACACTTTTTTTGAGTCTTTGTTTGTGTCTCGAATCACGGCTTTAGATTTATTTTGTTGTTTATATTTTCATATTTGCATGTTCGTGTAGCCTCTCATTATTATTATTATTATTTTTTGTTTGTATTTTTTAGTTACTGATGTTACCAAAAAATCATAAGTCTCAAGATGAATTACAGCGTGACACGTGGCGGGTCAAAATCACCCGGGTCGCCCGACTCGGGTCCGCGGGGCCAAAGTTTTGACAAGGTCCAAGACATGCTGACACGCTGCAGGGTACAAATAAATTCACCAAGGCTTGATGGTCATTGGCCTAGGTGCCCTCACTCAACTTAAGCGCCCTCCTGGCCTAGGCACCCTCCTCAGGCCAAGCGCCCAAAAACAACCAAGACTTTTCCTAAGCTCCACAAATCTCCCAAGGTCCCTAGCCAACTCCAAAATAGCTTAGCCCCCTAAAATAGCCTTCACCTTCTCCAAAACACTCCTTCTTAGGTAAAATATATTAAAGGAGGGTGAAAAGAAACTAAAAAGGAGGGTAAAAGAATGTACGACTTGCTGAAAGTACAACTTGCTGAAGCATTCTCCCTGAAGATTAATGTGTTAGGAGGCTCGTTACTTAAATTTTACAATAATGAAAAATTCTTTCATTTTTGAGTTGGAACTTTAGGCG
>JAYMTA010002175.1:0-17294 GCA_036897625.1 Pelargonium cotyledonis | reverse complement strand
TACATTTTAGTGCTCAAGTTCTATAGCCATGCTAATAAATATCTATGGGCAAAACTGTAATTATATAAATTTCATGCCGAGTTTATTTGGGTTTGACTCGGACCGGACCAGACCGGTTGTTAACGTGACACACCGGACCGGATCTCAGACCGGATCTATTCGGTCTGAGTTCGGGTGTGGTCGGACCAGGTTTCCAAGTCAGGACAAAAAATGAACAGCCCTAGTTAGGTGTTACCAAACCAATTTTATTTTTATGCTTAATCTAATATACTATATATATATATATTAAAGAGAAGTCACCTCCTAACTGCATTACAAGTGTTAATCTAATTTTCAATTTGACTGTCCAATTTTTTGCCATGTGTCAATATAATAAAATATAAATAGTTAAATAATAAATATATTTGCATGTAAAGATACCGCATATTACAACTCTATAAAGTGAAATATAAATTTTAAATAGAAGATAATTATTTAAAATTTTAAACGTATTTTTTTTTTGTAGTTTAGATAAATATTATTGACATATGAATTATCTAATTATTTTTAATAAAAGAAAATACCTCTATTATGATATTAAATTTTAATTTTGTGTTTTCCCTTTCCTTACAATTAGACATTTTCCCCTATTAAAAATTGAAATATATAATTATTCTAAAGCTTATAAAATAGTGAAAAATATGATATATAATTATTCTACAACTTAAACCATGATTAATAGAGACCCGAGCATAATTGAGGTATAACACTAGTTATAACATTAATTGTACATATAACACTTTTTATGCATGCAAATTATTATTGTATAACTATGGACGTTGGAGTCATTTTACATGAATTTAATATTATATTTGATTTTTTTATTGACGTAAGGTAGTTTTGTGATCCTCGGTCACGTTCACGGCTATCATGGGTGTGACGCTAAGGTTTTGGGGGTGGTACTGAATGGGGTTGTTAGTTGTGATGGCGCTATTGTCTGAGATGGTGGCGCTGCTTTGCTTGAGGAGTCGTAAGCGACTGCAGGTGGAATAAAGGTAAATAAATCAATACATCTAGCCTGAACAGCGGTATATTATTGGTCAATTATGGAATAAATGTTGATAATTGATGTGTTAGGGATCTCCCAACATTTAATTTAAGTAACATAGACTGGCAAACATCATCACCACTACTCCTCCAACACTATCAACTTTTCATACAAATAATAAACAATATTAATCCTTATCTTCTTTACCACTCTTTTTATTTTTAACTATTCTAATGGTTTAGAGTTACCATGTTTGGAAAGAAAATAGAGAGAGTAAATTATTAGTTGGGTTTTCTTGAGGGGAAGGGACTCAACTCACTTAAATAAGACTATTGAGTTTGAACTTTAATGTACTATGTCTTCAAAAAAAATCATAAACTCATAGCGAAAAAGAAAAAAAAATCTCGTTCAAAAGAATAAGATTTGTAATTATCTCGTTGCTATGCTTAGGGTCAGTTAGAAGGCTTAGAAGGATAGTTATGCATTATCTCTTGAAGTAACGAATAACAAGTGGTCAATATTCTGTAATAAAGCGCATACACTCAAGAAGATACAAATAAAACAAAATGAAGTTGATGCAGTTGGAGTGCAATAATCAACAACATATACAATGATATAGTTTGTACAGGACATGATCTTCAAGCCTTAATGCTCTAAGAGGTCGAGTTGGAGCCGTCCTTAAAGTGGTAGAGACTACATAAAGTATGTTGAGATTTTTCAAAAGACAACATGACATTAGGTCGTTTGTTTCTTTGTCAAGTCCCTTAGATTGGATTGGTCTTCAAGGCCCTTATCATTTTGTCGGATTTGTTAATTTTGGAAAAGAGCTAAAAAAAAGGCCATCGTTACTTTCAAAAAAAAAAAAAAAAAAAAAAGAAGACAAGTAGCACTCGTAGTCCTACCAAATACCAATCCATCCACCTACCTCACAATGCTAAATTATGCAAAATGAGCTCATTTATTTTAGTAATCAATTGTAAATCATGGTTAGCAATATCTTAATAAGGTATTGTAACACAAGCAAACATGGGTTGTCAAAAAAAATTAATGAAAGATGTTGCAATTAGTTTTATTGATTAAGAGTATAAAAAAGGGGTAATGCCCAGCAAGAATGAGGTAATATGGGTGGCCATTATTGGTGGCTTTTCTCTTAATATAACATAATGGGTTTACCTCAGCAAAAGCATTGTCTCTTTATTTGACTAAAAATAAGCTCAAGAACCACTAAAAAGAGTACCCAATGTTTGTGTTTGCAATAAAAAAATGGCATAAAGATGGTGAGGTCACAAGTAAAAAGCCAATGGATGTGTGAAGAAGAAGCATCAAACCATGGGATTCTCTCATATGTCATCTTTCTTTTTAATGTTGTGGTGTGCTTTGATTGAGCAAAAATGTGAATGGTTGTGTCATGTTCCACTGCCAGTGTGGCATCAACCAACTGGGTTTTCTCAACCTAAAATCAAGCCATTTTCTAGACTAGTCTAGATGGTCTGCAATAAAATCTAGACTAGTCTAGATGGTCTGCAATAAAATCTAATATGTTACCATTGGTGAGGTGAGGCTGTTCTAGAAAAGAGGTAAGCAAGATGTTGACTTGGTTGGGTACTTGGCCCCTAGATAATTGAATTGGATCAAATAGTTGCGGACACTGAGACAAATACAAGTGTTAATGTATTATTTATTATCATGATTAAATGTGGGTCTAATGAAAAGGCGTGAAGATGATATATCGGAAGGAGGAGGCGGTCATAGCAATTCAGTAAAGCCATGGTGTGGAGGACATTGAGAGTGAGGGTAGTGAAGACCAATTGTGACGGGAATTAATTTCTTCGAAAGTGAAGGTCGAACGGGGTATAGGTTATGTTGCTCGGGATTAGACCGGTCGTTGTTCATTGGCATGTTGTCCCTCTTAGATACTGGATACAAGAAAGGTCGAGTTATGAGTGACTAAGAAGTCTATATAATTAATAAGGGGAAAAGGGTGGGACTGCATTGAAATGTAGTCGAATGCTCAATCAAGTGTTAATGTGCTTCACGAGGTGGTAATAATAAATATGTTCACATTGGGCTTACTATTGATGAGTTTATCTGCAGAGTCTAGGTGAATAAAATTAGGCATATTGAAATCCTTAAAAATTATAATTAGGACAATTAAAACAAAACACAAACTAACAATGTCTTTCCAAAAAAAAGAATCTAACAATGAGTTTAGGGATGTTTTGAGGTTTGTCACCTCCACCAACCATGTCTTAGTAGTAGCGTCCAATCACAGCTCAAACATGTTGGTCTGGTTGGGTGGTGCAGAGGATCATATGGGATCTCTTTTATTTGTATTTTAAAAGAAAAAAAAATAAGGGTGTCTATTGGTTGGGTAGATTGGTCAAACACTGAAAATGAAAAGAAATTATAGGTTGGAGAGGGCATGGTGCATGGACCAACCCAAACTTTTGCTGTCTGTATGCTCTCTTGATTAGAAGATGGACAAAATGAGTCCATCACCACCAACGACACCAACATTGTTGGACTACTTCTATGAGTTCTATCTATGCAGTACTTATTTTTTGGCACAAAAACTCATTGTAGAAACAGATTGGAGTAGTATCCATGAGTCAATAATTCAGGGTTACGATAGAACTCATCGTTAAGCTTCTTTGATTGATGATTGCAAAAATAAGAAGCGTGTGATAGATGAAGTCAATTATAGCAAAACCAATTTTGTTGCAAATTACTTGGCCAAGATGCATCATTCTTTTTGCCGATATGTTTTTTTTTTTTATCTCATTTGAATGTGATTTGTATTCATCTTTTAGACAATGATATCTCTAGTATTGTAACTTTCAGACTAATCCCATGAGATTGTTTTTCTTGTCAGATATATTTCGTGTTTTCAGCGCAAAAACAATCCATTCTTATCATATCAACCTATCATCAAGAAAATAAGATTCAAAATCTAATTAGCAATTGTAGTTCCACCGATTTTTTCTCATGTGTGTATATATTTAAACAAAAACTCTTGACTTTAAAACTTGAGTCGGATAAAAATAAATATGTGTTACTTTAAATAATCTAACGTTAAGAAAAGGAAGTCCAATCATCTAGAATCCAGATCTAGTTACATTAATTTTCTCAAGCTTGAAATATGGTACATTTCTTGTTCTCATTAACTTTTCTCTCAAAAAAAAAAAAAGTATTTTGAGGGGAAAGCTTGAAAAGGTGGAGTAGAAAACTGAAAGTTATAATAAGATTGGAGTGTTTGATGAGGAAGTGAGTGTGGAAGAAAATAATAGAGGTGCTGTGTGAAAAACAAGCATCCAGGCTGCACGTGTTTTTCTCCACGTTCACACTATCTCATTTGCACATGCACATGCATGTCATCATCATTCTCATTTTTTTTTATCCTCATTCTCATTTATATATACATTTATTATGACGTGATGTATTTCTTAGTCACATAATTATTTTTATTTTTTTAAAATTTATTTGAGTCTCACCTCTTTCTTTTTTAATATATGAGTATTTGTGGTTGTGGCTGCAACACGCCAGCCTACATGCATATAAGTATACGCAATAATTATTTACGGTAAAAATATAAATATTTGTTTTGCATCATCATTCAACTAATTTTCATTTATACCGTGTCAATAAATTCATAACTAATATTTAGTTCACAGAAATCTCAATCTTGTTAGTGAAATTTGACACTGTATAAAGCTTGATTTTCACATATATTTTTTAATTTGAAAATGTATTACTTATTTCAACACTCATCCCGCACGTGAGTTTCAAAATTTTCTTTTATACACGAGCTTGACATGTGTAAAATCAGATGTCTTTAAATCAGCATCTCATCGCACATGTATGTACTCTTCTTTTACATATGGGTCATTGTAGACGTGTCCATCTGTAAGTGGGCCGAAAAACACATAGGGAGTCAACATAATTGGAATAACTCCCAGACAAGGCCATGAATCATAACTTACTACACTAGCATGTTAAACTTGCATTATGTTTTATACAGTATCTCAAGTTGTAACTTCTAAAATGTCAACCCCATTGATAGGTTTTGGGACCCATCTTTTTCCTAGGAATCCATTGCTATGTATGAAAGCAAAAATATGTTTGGGAAAAGAGTTCAGACTTCAATGTAGTATCATGACCTGACCTCCTAAATTTCCAGAGCTTTGTCACCAAAAACTTTGAGACAAGAAACGAAAAAAGAATAAACATCATTGTATAGAACCAATCACTAAAACTTCACCAAAATAGGGTCCATCAACTCTGCTTTTTATTCAGTAATTGGAAGAAACCCATGTACCTCTCTCTGATCTCCACATCTCCAAACCCCAACTGTAAAACCATAAATAAAATAAAAACAGAGCAAAACAGGGGAGGTAAAAAGAAGAAGGAAAAAAATTAGTAGAATATTCCTGGAATTTCAACTATTAACAAAACCCAAAAACACCCAACACTTCACTCTAAGAAATATCAACAAAATCTACACCTTCTTAGGAAGATTCATCTTCTATCCAATTAGGACAACAACATCAAGAACTGCTCTGTTCTCATGGTCCCATCAAGATAATCGAATCATATGTACATGATTTCTTCGAATTAGAACACAAAGGGTCAGTTTTTTTACGCAGAATCAGTAGGAGTAGGCGACACGATGAACCACCCGATCTCTGAGCATTCCATTGTACAGAGCCAACCTGTTTGCAGGCATTTCCCTGACCTTCCGACCACTTTTCTTTAACCCGATCGAGCTCGAAGACGACGACAACGACGACGAAGAATTTCTAATGAAGTCCCCGCCACGCTGCATCCTGAAAACCTCCCCATCCCCACTCGGATCCACCACATCCTCTGCGAAATGAACCCTCTTCTTCTTCCTCTCTGCTCTATTGCCATCTGCAGAAAAAAAGAAAAAATTCAAGAAACCCATCAGCCCAAGAACAAGATTCGTCGAATTATTGAAATGGGTAAATCGATTCTTGCGTACCGGAGGAGATGCAAGATCGCAGGGCTCGCCGGGAGGGTGAGAATTGGGAGTTGGGGAGCGTTTTCTGGAGGCGGAGAGCAAGGAGGATCACGGTGCCGGAAACGGCCATGGCGGTGGCGAGGATGACGCCCTGAGAGCCCAACATGGAAATGGTGGAAGTTTGAGGAAGAAGGAGAATTGTGAATGGGAAGGATTTAGGAGAATATGATCTGTTTTACTCTGCTTTACATGGAGACAAGATAAATAGTAATGGTGGTGGCAGTGGAAGATTATTTTGATTAATATTATTATTATTTTATTATATGGTGACGAAGGATTGGTGGTTCTTTTAAATTTTGCATTGAATGGGTCTCTGGTTCTGTGATTTGAAATGAAGAAACCGGAAAAACAAGAAGTCATAAGTTAAAAAGCCAAAATAAGGGGTTGTTTGGCTTTTGAGGGAGGTGCTGTTTGTTGTTTGTTTTTCTCCGGTTTTGGTGCACGTGCACCGCACGGCAACTGCGACGGCAACAGAAACGTTGTTAGTGACGTCATTTTGTTTCTTTTTTTAAGGCGGTTGGGAAGGCGATGTCATGTATTTTGTAGTCTTGCAGTGCGGCTGCGCGTGGATGCCACGCTCAGATGAGGAGGTCGCAGAAGAAAGTTTTTTTCTTCTTATTGTTTTGTATAGTACTATTTTTTTTCTTTTTTTTTTTCAAAGGATATAGTACTAATTTTGGACCTCAAATGTTTATTTTTGCATATTGGATGGAAACAATTATTGGTCAATAATGTAATTTCACTGTGTGTGTGGTGACTAGTGAGCCTTATAGTTTTGATATGAATCACTTCTATAATGTCGTAAACTCTAAGTCGACTTGAACACGATATTACTTTTGTGAAATACGCATGTTATATTTTGAGGCAACAATTTTAGGTTCAGATTTAGTTATATTTCTAATGTAAAATGAGTTGTTTTGTTTTAAGGGCTTAATTAATGCAAATTGACTTGAAGTTTTCACATGATAAATCTAAATCAATCTTACCAAAAGATTGATCATATTAGATCAAAATTTGAGTATTTACGAGAATAGATTCAAAGTATCGGCTTTAGCTATACACTCCACCATTGAAGATTTAGTGATCCTCTTTTCTTAATAAATCTATAGGCGTTTTTACCAAATTCCTAATTCAAAATATTGATCTAACGTATCACTCCGCTCTCACAATTTATTGAGACGAGTGTGATTGAAATTTTAACGAATCATTGTATTATTATAACTGGCTTGAGTTATTCTAATCTAAATTCACATATGTAATACTCCCTCCGTCTCAAAATGAGTTTCCTCCTTTCTATTTTGAGAAAAATTAAGGAGAAATTAGTTAGTGTGGTAAGTTTACTATTATATCCTTATAATCATGTGTTGAGAGATCCTAACTAACTTTTTATAAGGATATTATTGACAATTCATACATAAATAACTTACTAGAAAAAGAAACAAGACACTTATTTTGGGACAAATATAAAAATGAAACAAGACACTCATTTTGGGACGGAGGGAGTATTATTTAGTAAGGATTTTGAAAGTAGTTTGATGGATAGCCATTTTAACTACTATTACTCACTTGGAGTTGGAGAGTTGGAGTTAAGCTAAAATGTAGGGTAAAAGTTTCAATACATTATTGTTGATTCTCTCACAAAATATACATGCTTTATTGATTACTTTAACATATTAACCAATTTAATGTTGATAGGAGTAATTTAATTATTGTAGAAGTTCCATAATGCAATTATATTAGGTCACAAGATAACAACATCCTTACATCCCACTTGACCTATCATTGTTTGAACTTTAAACAATGCAAATTGCCAATTTGAATGAAAATGAAAATAAAATTCCCATTACAGATTAACAAGCGGGGTGTTTTTACATGTATTTCATAAAATAATTAGTTCAGAAATGATTTTATAGTTGTGCATAAACTCGATTCAATAATTAAAATAGTTGAGGTTAAACCCGTTTCAAGGGCAATATATCATAAACTAGAGTTTGTTAAAAAAAATAATTTTTTTTTTAAAATTGAGTTTTTTCTGATCTCTAACTTAGTGTTACTCGCGGTCAAACCGAATGAACTTATATATTTTTAAGATTTAAATCTACACACATAGGTAAGACAATTACACATTCTAGTAGATTGATTTGATCCAATAAATTACGTATAAGTTTCCTATGATTATACGCTACCGTCTTGTGATCCATGACTTTGTCGGGCAGTTTCATGCCATAAAATTGGAGCTGGTTGATGACATTGTTTACCAAGTTAAATAATTTTTAAAACCCAATAATTATAAATAAAATAGTTCCTAATCCAATAATTAAACAACTGTTGTCTGTTCCTGATGACATATAATTTCTTATTTTAATTGCTAATACTGATATTAGTATAGTTCCAAACTGACCCTGCCCTCCTCCCAAAGGTCATGCCATCAAATTGCGGCTAGCAACAACCAACAACCTTATTGCAAACATTAATAATTCAGTTCAAAATGTGAAAGTTCAAAAGAAAATAGACATGCAATGTTAATAAAACTCCTGGGACAATTATTGGTGTATCCTTAAATATTTACTGGTACACAAACTGATGTGTAAATAAGTTATGTTTTATTAGCACCAAGTAAAAGAATTAGTGTATTTATTTCACTGTCACTCATGAAAACAATGCAAATGAACAAATCTGGGCACTCTTTCAAAAAAATATGAACAAATCTGGACAAAAACTACAGATAAATGGAAAAAAATAATGCATTCAGTGAGCAGAACAAGCTAGTGAAGTAGAGGCTTTCTTGGGAAGCTCAGATCCAGCTTTAACACAATCACTAGTTCACAATGTAGAGACTAGAGAGGATCAAATTCTTGAGCCAGACTGCGTTTTCAAGAGGTGACTTTGGTCATGAGAGTTGAGCCAAGTGAGTCAGGTTTAGCCCCAAGAACCGGCGCCTTGGTGTCCAGAAAGCACTTGGTCTCTAGCAGTTCTGTGACATCTCCATTACTGCCAACTCCAATGGGATACCTGAGCAAATGGCCTGGCAAGTCATGGTCCAGTTTCTTGGCAGAGAACATGTGCCAGTGTTTTTTGGCAATTTGGTTCACTTTTCGCATACATTCCACGCTCGCTGGCTCCAAGAACTTGTCATCAAGCATGCCTAGATGTTCATACCACAATGCCATTCGAAACCCGTGTATCTGACCCTTAGCAAGTTGTTGATTTGTAGTGAGATGGCCCGGTTGATAGCCTCCCATGGCAATCTCTGAGTCCCTGGCACCATCCATTGATCTCTGGTTGATGTTCGCGGATCCAATGATTATGTACTCATCATCAACTGCAAAATGCAAGTAACGCGTATGTTAAGTCAGTTTACTTGAAATTAAAGACATTGTAACAAACTGATGTGAGCTTACCTAACATCATTTTGGAGTGTACGTAGATCATGAAGCGCCTAGCCTGCTGAGCTTTGCTGTAATTTGTATTTTGATTTGGCTTCTCTGGAGGAGAGTATTCTCCACTTCCCTTCTTTTCTCGGTTGCCTAGGCAAAAGAAGCTCAAATAGTCCTTCGGATCAGCTTTGATTCCTTTGGTTTGGATGGCTCGTGCAATGTCCTTGTACATCATCTCCATAGTCCTTGATTGCCAATTCAGCATTGCTTGAATAGCTGCATCCTCTGGACAACCCTCCGGCCACATTGGAATCACGACATAGGCTGTGAATCTCTCACCTGCCATGATCTTGCTCACAATCTTTAGAGATAGTTCCTTTGGAATCACTTGTAGTGCACCAACTTCCTCTACCTTGAGGTCATCATTTCTGGCCCAACTGAAAGAACTACCAATGAAGTACTGATTCTCTATGTAGATGAAGTTATTTGCTCGCCTGATGGCATTGATGTACGCGTCCTGAATGCTTCTGTCAATGATGTTGTACTTCCCGCTAACAAGTCCAATCTTTGCTGCTTCAGCTGGACTGTCAGGAAAGCCAAAAGCTGCGCCTCCATCAATGGACCGGAACAGCTGAACATTCCAACTTTCGTTGTCTTCGAGGAGTTTAGCTAATGATGGAGGCGTGAATATCTCATCAAGCTCTCTTAACTTAACGAGCAAGTCCTTCTCGCCTTGCTTCTCCCACCTCTGCTCGAAATTGAACAAGACGTCCCAAGCAGCGTGCCCTTCTAATCTGCAATGAATATCATGCCAAGGTTGCCTTGGTCCTCCTTTGGTGATTGAAGCACCTTCAAGACTTGGCTGATTAAAGTCATTGTGGTGGTCTTTGTCCAGAGTCCTGAAAAGGGAGTGTGATGGAGTATCGTACCTTCCTGTAGTAAGATCAAGACCCCCGACAAAGCTCACGACTTGCCTGTTTTTCGATTCCCCATTGGGCATTTTACTGTCCACCACCACAGTCTTCTGGT
The DNA here is from genome assembly GCA_036897625.1 of Pelargonium cotyledonis. Taxonomy (NCBI): domain Eukaryota; kingdom Viridiplantae; phylum Streptophyta; class Magnoliopsida; order Geraniales; family Geraniaceae; genus Pelargonium; species Pelargonium cotyledonis. Next base: position 6,823 of record JAYMTA010002175.1, on the reverse strand, counting down.
GATGAGTAAACATGAGGGAAGTCTGCAAGTCTTGGACAAGGCTTTGTCCATCATCGGGATCACGAGTACATAACACGCACTGCACTGCTGTGTCTTTGAAGTATCGTTCGGTTTCCTCATCATGAGTAGACATAATTCCCTCCCTGTGTAGCTTAAGAGAAGTTCTGTCATCCCATACAAGCATCAGGACGCTGACGCCTTCACTAGCCTTCTTTATAAGAAGCTCCCCTATCGTCATATCTCTTCCTGCCTTGTGTCTCTTCGCGTCCCTTAACAAATGGACATGAGCATACATAGACCACCCAGCAATGTAAATGAAATGCTTTGCGCTAGAAATGGCATCAAACATATCCTCCCAGCATCGCTGTGGCTCATAGAGTTTGCCACCAGAAAGAGGTATTTTTGCTGCAAAATCGTCAGGGACATGAGCATCTTGGTAAAGATTAACTCTGCAACCATTTCTCTGAGGGAAGAATGTGTAGGGGACTCCTGAAAACTTAGGACTTGCAATGCCTTTAGACCAGTTACTGTCTTTAGCGACATCAACATAGCGCAGCTTCACGTGGAGTTTAGGACTTCCTTGTAGAGGTTTATTGTCTTCATTGATGATCTTTAGCCAGGTATCAACCTCTTCTCCATTTACAATATCCTCAACAGGTAAAGAGGCTTTTCCAACAACTGATGCCCCAATGGGATTGTCATCTTTGATAGTGAAAATGATGTTGGATACCATATGGGCACAGTAAATGTGAAAGGACTCGTACCACTGGGGATTCGAGGTCTCATGTTTTAACACTCTGGTTCTCCCAACTCTCGTTTTCTCTAAATCAATAGTTGTATAGAGTTCTGTCTTACCACTTCCAAGCCCAACAGTTTCTTCAACATTTTCGATTAGCTGGAGGAAAATCATACATATATGAGATATATAATCAAAATACTAAGGAAGTTCTTGACATTAAGCATAGATAATGGGCAACATTTTGCAACCAATAACCAAACACGAATTGTAAGTTTCAGAGTCAAAGATCAAGGCAATGAACATATTACAAGATATCATAGTGGAAACATAAATTTTTAGAGTTCTATTCAGCCAGCATTGTAGAGGGTGACTTGTAAATTTCAACTAAGAATAGTTTCAGACACAACAATATAGAAATTTTAATGACTGATCTGTGAAGCTGATCCTCATGGGGTTTTATAATTAGATACTGATGTGAATGATTTAGTCAATTTAGGAAGAAGAACAGACCTTGCAGAAGAAGCGGCAGCAACCTTTGCCGGGAAGCAAGTCCACCTCGCAGATGGTAATGTGAAGAGTCCCATGCAGCAGAACCTGAGACATCCTTCAATCTACAAGTCCAAAACCAGATACACAAGACTCTTGTCAATTCAAATATGTGAACCAGATGGTCAAATTCCATATCATGAATATACAAAACAAACTAACAAAAGAGTAGACAAGAGCAAGAACAAACCTGGTGTATGAAGAAAAGTCACAGAGAAGTTGGATGTAGAAACTAATTATGATAACAAAGGAAATGGGAAGAAACTATAAATGGGATTGGAGACAGTTCAAGCAAACTGAATAGAAGAAGATGAAGCTAAATTATTAACATTAATATTATTATTAGTTCAAGTATTAGGTTTCATAATGGTGAATTAGCAGGTACAGGGGATGCAGGTAGACATTCTTGGGTACCCACTTGATATATTATAATAGATGATGGCGCCAAAAAGATATTAGCAACTTGCATCCTTGTGAAGTTACCGAAGAGGACCTTGTGAAGCACAAGTTGGTGGGAACAAGATTGGAAGTTCCTGAAGGAGAAAACAGTCCTAGAATTGGATAATTTTGAAAGGACTTATTAAAATGAAATGGACAAGAGGGTTGACTGTAATTTCATAAAATAATGACATTGCTACCAGATTCCAAATTGGACCAACACATGTTGACAAAAAACAAACAGCACATTTTTCTTGATTGTGTCGTCAAGGGGCAAAAGATTATCATTGAATAGGTCAAGTTCCTTTTCCTACAGTAAGTCTTCAGGAAACCGGATGGCAAATGAAGCAACATTTCTTGATTCTCAAGGTTATTTGAACAATTCTAACGGTAAAGAAAAAGACTAGTATCTTGGTTGGACATGTGGTGCTTCAATAACTAGTAACAGTGAAACAAGATCTAGATTCTAAAAGGTTGCATGTGTTTTGAACCTTTTTTTACTAGCCATATCAGCACGTGACAAGGAAAAACAAATGAATTGGTTGCTTGTACAATAAGTATATTATATTGACTGCAGTGTCGTCAACCCCAACCTAGCGGTCAAATTTGGGTCCTGTCTAAGAACAGAGAACCTGCTCAAAGCCTAAAAAGCTAGCTGCCCGCATGCTATATAAGATGATTTCTTTCACATGTTACGTTGGGTCGGGTTGGATAAACCGGTCCATTATTCGATTCAACTCTTTCACTGTATATATCCAACACTATTCGACTATAGTTCCAGAATGATTAAAATATACTTCACCATTACAAAACATGAGGGACAAATTTGTGTACAGAACCGCAAACCGTGGGAAGATGTATCACTGTATGAGGACTGAGAACCCGAGCAATCTGAATGAGGTGTTCTATGTTAACATTGGGGTAGTGTTGTAAGAGATTCAAGTTAGCCACAAAATCGCCACTCAACAGTCTAATTTTCATGCACAGCAGCATTGCACAACAGATACGTAGAAGCATATCCTGCATATATGAATTTGGTCGGGGATACATTAACATCATATGCATGATATATATATATTGGTAAAACAAAATAAAATCGATGAGAGAAAGAGAGAGACCTGCACACCAAAAGGGTTGCTTAAAATAGAATCCCAAATCCTCAAGATGGACTGTAAGTCGAATTCTTGTGTAAGTAGTAATGTGATCCACCTTAGTGCATAAAATTCTGGCTTAACCTGAATATCAAGACACAATATTAATCTCAGAAAATGGGAAGCAAGAAACAAGTATAACACATATATTGATGATCAGAAAGTGGTTATTGAGAAATACTAAAACAACGACAAAACATCTCTGGTGATCCATTTGATTCAATCTACCTTCGTTGTGTATTCAAGATGCCACCACAATTCCTCATCATTGGCTTTTAGTAACTCTGCTAATCGGGAAAGAGTGGAAAGGATACCCACTGAACTGTTATCCAATTGTTGACAAAAATGATCCACTGAATCACTCAAGAGGTGAACAAAACAAAAAAAGCTATCTGCTTCTGCGTATACCTGTATCATGCAATATAATGTCACGCTCTACTAATACTGAGATCTATACGAAAATTTATAATAATTAAGCAAAGAACCAAGTAAATTATACTGAAACTGACATACCAAATTACATTTAAGCAGGCAATATTATCTTAAAATTTAATATCAGCAAGAAAAGAATTATCATCAATTTAAAAAGAATTAAAGAAAGAATATTAAAGAATGAAAGAAGCTGCTATAGTATAACCAAACATTCCAACTTCATATTCTTTATGATGGATAGGCTCAGTTTAACATTAGCAAAACTTATGCACAGCATCATATGGTTTCATTAAGATCTGAAATCCAATAAAGCAAATACTCCCTCATTCCCAAAATAAGTGTCTAGCTTTCCATTCTGAGAAAAACTAAGGGGATGTTAGTTAGTGTTGTACATATCCTCTTATATCTCTATGGACATGTATTGTAACAAACCTAAGGGATACTTAACTTAATTAAGGGATACGATTGATAATTCATCCATAAGTAACTTCTTTAAAAGGAAACAAGACTCTTATTTTGGGACGGAGTGAATATAACACAAATCAGGTGATGAATTTGACTGACTTCAAAAATTGGAAGATAGATCCTCCTTTAAGATGAATTTTGTTCCCCAGTGGAAATAACAAAATGTACATTCACGTTGTGCTGAGGCATTTATAGGTCCAAGGCAATCTAGAAAAGATGGGAAAACATGATGAAAGCTCTTACAACATTTTTCTCGTCGGTGTCATTACTAAATACATAGTATATTGGTGCTAAGACCTCATTCATGCCTTGCACATAACAGATTGCAGGATTTAGTTTTGCAAAAAGGAGAAGTATGCTTCTCATTGCTTCCTGTAGATCAATGCAGACTGTTAGCTATATATATATATGTAACATGTGAGCTGAAAATCTTGAGATAAGAACAGGCTCAGACAAGAGAAGAGTGAAGGATAATTTACCCTGTTTTTTCTACTGAAAGATGATTCCTCTGCAAAGAATTTCATGTTTGGATGTGTGCGTTGCAAATCTCGATCGATCTGTTCTGCGATCTGTGAGTGCTAAGAGAAAATACAATTGTCATGATAAAAATCAGCCTAAGCATAATACAATAGAAAATTCATTTGACATGATAAAAATCAGCCTAAGCATAACACAATAGAAAACTCATTTGTTGTGATAAAAATCCGCCTAAGCATAACACACTGTGTTCAAGAGAAAACTCAAAACTTATCTACCTCAGAGTACCGTTGCCAAACACTAGCCTTACAAGCACTCAATGGATGATCTTCAAGAGAAATTTCATGTCGTTGAAGTGGTCCAACGACATCAACATCGCTTTCAGCTTTCTGCTCGAAGGAGCTTTCATCTTTTCTCCTCATGATGAATACTGACTGTCTAGATTCAAGATTTTGCAAAAAGTTAACACACATGACAAAAATGTATGCAAGAAATTTGCCAGCATTCTAAATTTACTACTCCATTAACTATGAGATTAGTCACAGACAGCAGCATCTTACAGGACTTGGGAGAAGCTCCTCTTTTAGCTTTGCATATTTTAGTCGATTCTCAGTCAGCTCTTTTTCCCACAGATCTCGAGATGGAGGTAAATAACCTAAAAGCAGCTGCTAGCATGAAGCACGTATAGTTGATTAATTCTCATACTTAAAACAAATAACAATTTTTTTTCTCTAAGAAATATACAATATCACTTGCCCTGCTCTAGTAGGTGATCTCTTGGTAATTTGGCACATGTCAACTCACAGTCTCACATAAGTATTGCTATTGAGTTCAAAAGAAAATGCTTCCAGCATTTCTTTGCTTCTTGCAATATCTCAATCTAAGTGAACATAGAAATGTATTCCTGTGTTCGGATTGTTATGCCATATTGGAATATAATATGTATCCTTACTAAACAATAGATCGGTGTTTCTACTAGGCATCAGTAGTATTGTGTTCTAAGTAAATCGTAATGCAAAAATCTTCAACCTTCTTGATGCATCTAGAAACCAACTTAGCAAAGGGATAGCTAATTTCTCTAGAGTTCGCTGTTTTTATACATTGTACTGAAAGTAATTACTAGGTTTCAATCAAATATCAATGAATAGTTTGCATATAAACTGGAAACCGGATAGTTAAGACCTTAATTTCATTGACTGAAGTACATTATCATTTTTTCTACACGCGTACATTATCGAGACAGTAAGAGACTAACCTTCCAAGCTGTTGCACGCGCACCTCCCCCACCAGAAAACCCAGAATCCCCAATCCTTTGCAACTTTTCCAAATTGATCTCACTTTGGGAAAGCTGTAAAGAATAAATAAACAAAATGTAAATAGTAATAACTAATATCTAACTTCATGTGCTTGATTAATATGAAAATGCAGAGAAAAAGAAGAACAAATTAACAATTAAACCTTAAAATTAAAAAAAAAATGCAAAAAACAAACTCATCAATGTTCTCAAATATTCAAAATACCAATCAGAATTCACATAAACAAATTCACAAACACCTTAAGTGCACACCATCCCTTACCTCGTACTCAGGGTCACACCTCTTCTCACCAGCAGAAATCTATTTCGAAACCGAGACAGGAGTGGTGGTTTCTTCATCGGACCTACGCCGGAACCCTAATCCCGATTCTCCATCTGTCTCTTTCCGACTCGGACCCATTTGAGTGCAAAGTCTCCAGCTCTTCTCCATACTCGAATGTCGAATCGAACCCATCATCTTCCTCATCTCTGCCATCGGAACAACTGACCAAGCGGCCAAGACGGCCAGGGAACACACGGCGGACCTTATCGGATAGCTTGAGCTTGAGCTATTGCCTCTTGAGTATTCCCGGAGGGCTGGGACCGAGTCACAGAAGGTGAATCAGTTGGTCCGAGTCAAAGAATCGGTTTGGTACCATGTTGGAAAGGCATAGAGTAGTCAGTAGAGAGATGGTTCATGACTGGAGCTAAGGTCTAGGATACGTGACTCGGTGATGAACTCGGTCACTGACTCGGTTTTTCCCGCTAGAGAAGAAAGGTAGTTGACAGTTGAATGGTAGGTATGGCCCACAGTAAATCCAGGACACCACGTCATATTACCTCTAGCCAATAGAGTCTCAACACGTCATCTACACATATGAACAGAAACGCTCGGCCCAATAACACGTTTTTATTGGCCTTCATGGGCTATCTCCACTGTTCCTTTTTCGGGTAACAAAATCGCATTCTAATAATTAATTAATTATTCAATTTTTGAAATATAGTTACTGAGTGTTGAATTGTTCAACTAGGAGTGGTCACAATCGTGAGTTATTATAAACCCGTTTGATGTAAATTCAATTAAAAGTTGATTTAAAAAAAAAAATCAATTAAAAGTTAGGGTAATTATAGCATACAATAGACGTTGACATGCAATAAATAAAAAAGAAAATATGACATATGTTGTATCACCACCTACTCCACATTTAATTTCGATAATAAAGTTAAATTTTTATAACCTCTTGTAGGGCAAAATATACAAATAGTTGGCATTTGTATAAC
>JAYMTA010002174.1:0-17294 GCA_036897625.1 Pelargonium cotyledonis | reverse complement strand
ACTAAATTATCTTATAATTCTTAATTTTTACAAAAAATGGAAACAAGACACTCATTTTGGGACAGAGGGAGTATTTGTTATTGGAGAGAATCTAAAATATTGTATTTGAAAGCAGAGGGTAAAAACTGAAACATTGAGAAAATGTGACAAATAACAACTATACGGTTTGATATGCATTTTGGTACGAGAAAATCTCATTTCTCTGATGTGGTAAATTTATTTCTGGTATGCAATGCCAAGTATTCCACATTCTCTGTCTGAGAGGCGCATTAGAGAAAAAAGGTTAGAGGGCAGTCCAGACTCCAAAGTTTCCTATATAACTAAATATGCAGAAAAAAACATTTTTACACAATCCTTATATCAAATAATAAAGGAATAATGTTATAAACGATCCTTCAATAATACCCACATATCCTGCTTGATCCTTTGTTCCTTACAGTACAATCTCATCACCATTGATCTTAAAATAAATTAGTTCACTTCAGTTATTAGCAAATTTTGCACACCTCAACCTATATGAGACTAAGAAAACTTAAATTGTCGGCTAAATTTTAGACAAAGAATAGATTTGGGGACACTAAAAGTTGAGATAGAATAATTGAAGGACCAATGGTGACTTTAAAGACAGGTTGAGGATCAAATATTGTATAGTTGGAAAATTAATGGTGAGTTTAACCCAATAATAAGTTGGTATGAGCTTTTAATTAATGAGAGATTAAGAGAGTATTAGATAAATACTTTAATTGATTTGCTAGTCTCTTTTCTTTCTTTTTACAGAGATCAACAAGCATTGTAGAAATGTCATTAAAATCAAAAGGCCAAATAGGTTGAGAATACTACATATGAGATGGTATTCTCTTTTCAGCCGATAAGAGAGATTTGAAATTCCAAGACTCCAGCTTTCCCATATAGAATCCTTCTAACAAACAATATCTATACAGCTTTTGTAGGATTATACAAACCTTTACTTTCACGCCGATGTATTTCTCAACCCTACCCTCCACTTCCGCTTCACGAGGTCCATCCTCATCGCGATCATCGTCACCTTGATCACCATCCTGTTAGTCAAACCAAATCCACATCAAGTAATTTGACAAGTGAAGAAGATTTAGCAAATTTAATAATCAAATTGCTGTCATTCCCATCTTGTTCTTTTCATGAAATAAAGTACAAAAATCACACATAGTAAACAGCAGAATACATCATTAGATCAGCATATAATTAGAAGTGGCGATTTCAGGTTCGGGTTGGGTTTGTTCAGGGTTCAGGTTGATAAAGCATAACCTGAATCCAACCCGAAAGGGTTTCCAGATGGAGGTCTGATTTTGCTTTAAGTCAAAAATCAAAATGTGTTCATTCCTGTGGATTTGCCCAATCCGATCCGATCCGGAATTTAGGTGCCTGCGGGTTCGGGTCCAAAGTGCCAACTCTACATGTAATAGTGTCCCCCGTAACTTAAGTCAAGATGTCAAAGTATCCTGTGTTGAAAGAGAGTAAAGTTTGAGAGAAAGTAATATACTAGTTGGGTTATTTACCTACTTATTGGTTAAAAATTAACATGGTATTTGAGCTGGTCTGATTTGGGCCTAATGACATCATCCAAACGCAGTACTCGTTGTGTAGTCTGGCGTGCATGTGAAGAGTGATAAAACTATCACACATTAAAAGAATGTGAAGTTTGACACCACTTAAGAACTAAATTTTTGGGTTTGAGTAAAGTTTAACAAATGTCAATGCAAATAAACAAACAACAAATTCTTTTCATAAAAGTATCATCCAAAATCAAATTATAATTCCTTCTTCCTTTAGGGAACTTGTGTTTCTTTCAATTTCTAGAAGAGAAAAATATGTTGACACAAAATGAACCATTACTCAATCTTATGCAAATCCTATAACAACCTCACTACACACTTCCACCATTATATATAAGCTCAACTATTTTATATTTATCCAACGTGGGACTTTTATCACTAACTACAACACAGATATAACGCCTAGAAAACCTAATTAGTTACCACATTATAAAAGTGTGAGCATGTTAGCCCTAAAACAAGACCTAGATGCCCCTTCTTAAGGTCATGTCCACGGCTTCAACAGCACCTTTGTAGATGTGATGGAGAAACCAACTAGTGTCAAACAAACATGTTTATTCTGACTTCGAACTTTCCATTCAAGCCAAGTATTGTACAAGCTTATCAAGCCATGTTGCTCTATGTATTGTTTCAAATCATGAGTTTCATGAACGAACTAAACATATTGAGATTGATTGTCCTTTTGTTCGCGAAAAGATCAATAAAATTTAATCTCCATTTTATATGTGAAGACCGTAAAAGTTTTCCGGGAAAACAATTAGGAGATCTTTTTACAAAGGCTCTAAATGGGACTCATGTTGACTATCTTTGCAACAAGTTGAACACGATCAACATCTATGCTCTAACTTGAGGAGTGTTACAGAATAGGAATGTATCAATCAGATAGCGACACAGTGCTTTAAGGGATTGCTTATGATTCCCTTCCTAGTTTAGATCATCCATATGTGTGTATTCACTATTCTCTTCAATGAAAGATACAAATATTCCTCTAATTGTTACCCGTAACTATCATTTAGAGCTTGTTCATGTACAAGACCATTTGTTTCCCAGAGTGGTTATCAGAATCCGGCCACAGTACAATGGTCAGAGAGCTCTAGCATCCAGTTCAACTTCACCAAATTTTGACAAACACGCCTCTACACATTGGTCACAAGATGTACCATACTCATGGTTCTGACTTCTCCAATCTGCATTTCCCACAGGATCTATTTTGTCGTACGATTTTGTTCTGTTCCAATTTTTCTACTATGCTAATTCATAGTATCTGTCTAGTTTTTGGAAACTCAAGTTTTATGTTTCCCTGGAGTTTGAGAGGGGATACTGAGATATGGTAGAATCCATCACCTATATCATTCCTTAAATTATGCCGTCCATAATTGTATCTTCAGATATAGTACAAGAATAACCATTCGCCACTTCTCTGCCACATCTTTGAAGCATGGACCAATAGCAACACAAACAAAAGCTTCATAGTAACCATATCACAACAAAGATTGAGAAACTAATGTTCTAACCTAAGGTCACCCCACAATTATTATATAAAAATAATCATCACAATGATAAATCAGCAAATCAAGGCTGAGAATCTAAGATCTACCTCGATCAGCAAAGGTGGCAATTAATAAATAATAAAGAAACCATATTTACTTTGAATATTAAACATTTTAAAAGGTAGAAATAAAAAGATGGAACAAACCTTTTTCTTCATCATAACCAAATGCCCATGGCCACCTTGCACAAGTTCAGAGAAAACTTCTCGAAAGTGCCTAGCTACACCCTTGAATGTGCGTTCAATTGATTCATCTTTGCGTTGATCTAAAACTTCTATAAGTTCTTTGATTTTCTGCACAAGTTTAAATAAATAAATAAAAACACTAGAGTCAAAATTGAAGGCCACTGAAATGACAGACAATAGGTTCAACAAAGAAATATTAATAACATATTTCAGGAATATGTACCTCATCACCCGCATTCAGCTCCGCTTGCCTTTTCTGCAGTTCTTCTCGTTGCTCTGTAAAATTTACATACTGGTCAAGTGCCTTTTTGTTTACATGGCTAAACTTTTGCAGCTGCTCGTTGCACCTATGAAGCATTTTATGTAGTTCTTTGATGTTCCTCCGCTTATACCTATATTTACAAATAGAAGATATCACAAATAAAAAGATTGGAAAGAAATGTATAATCAGTAGCATCTGGATGGAAAGATTACAAGTAAATTAACAAATTCCATTATTAAATAGTAGCCAACCTAAACAAGAATCTTTGCGTACAATTATAAAAGTATACCCCTCTGACCCTATCTATTGTAGTAGTTCAGCAATTGAATTATAGCCACTTGCTTGTGGACATGCCTTGCACGTAGATAATCTTTTGATTGTGTATTTGGCTCTCATATGCGATTGTAACTTCATAGTAATTATTAGAAAGTATTGATCAAATACGTATCTCCCCAAATGTGTAGCTAGTATTGGTTTCTCATATGAAGTAAACTCACTGCGTATTAGTGGCGAGGATAAAAAGCTGGCAATATGGAAGTTTTGCCTTTAAGAATTTGAAGTCTACAGTGATTTTAAATCTTTTATTTTCCAACTTCCAATCATCCCTACCCAAACACAAGACAATACTCAAGTTGCACCATTTGCAATCCCCACACTGGCAATTTTGAACCCATGTTGGAGTTGGCATAATTAATTAGGCAACCAAAGAAAGAAGTGTGAAGTTTAAACAGAAGCAATACGTGTCAAAAGCATCTGATGATAGTGGACCCAAGTCCCTGATCTTCTTTGAGTACTCTTCTTGTTTAGCAAGAAGAGTATTTCTTTTACTTAATAGTTGTTCTAGTTCTTTTGCTTCATCCTGAAGTGTCCTCTCATAATTGTCTTCCAACGTCTGCATTCAAAAGAATCATATTAACACCAACAACTACCAGTTTTGAAAAATACTCAACCCATGAAATATGGGCACCTTTAATTTATTCTTTTCCTCCTTGATTTTCCTGAGTTGCTTTGTATGTTCATCAATAGCATCAGAGAGTCCTGTGAAAAAATCAGAAACGACAGTTAAATACTCCTTGAAATTTGAAAATTGACAGAAGCAATGTAAAGCTCCTACTTTTGAGTTGTTGAGTTGCATCTTTAACCAATGAATCAGCATCTTCAAGTTCCTGCCTCTTTATATCAACTTCACCATGTGACATTTCAGTCTCTGCAGATGAAATTATGGCTTCCAACTCATGCTTCCGCCGCCTCAGGTTAGTTGTTAGATTAGTCTCAAGCTCAGCTTTTCTTGTTTCAGTCTATGATTTGAAGACATAAGTATGTGAGGACACCAAGGAATAAGTAATTGCCAACAAAAACTGAATTTTAAGTTTCGTTTCATTATAGGCTAACCTCAATGCGATCTGTCCTGCAGGCAATTAGCCTCTCTTTAAGATCTGTTATTTCAGGGTTCAAACGAGATAGAAGATCTTTTTCCTCAGGTGTTAAGTGATCAATGAGATCTGTGCCCATTTCAGCCCGTTTCATGGTCATACTGGCTTTCAGTTGATCAATTTGGGTCCGAACGTCTGCATATGACTTTTCCTGAAAACGTAGAGAAATTGATTGGGAAGCCGGGCAAAATAATAAACATATACAAAATAATGATCCCCATTCACCACAGCTAAGCACATAAAATAACCATAATTTTTTATAATACCTTCTTTTCAAGAGCTTTTAAAAGGGACAGCTTCTGCTTCTCTGCACTAAAAATGTCCTGCTTATGCTGTTCAAGTTCTGACCTGTCATGAGCCTCCTTGGCATCAATTTTTTGCTGCTCAGAGACCAGCTCTGTAATTTTCTGGTCTATATGTAAGACAAATTAAGTGAAAACGAGTACAATCTGTAGATACAAAATTATCTATCCTCATATACTTTATATATAAAGGTATTATAGTAAATCATAAACTCCAGTTGCATAGTAGAAAGGTGCAAATTCAGAGACTGAAGCTAAGCACCCAAGACATGATAGATGCAGATGTGAATAATTGCAATGACTAGACAGATAAAAGGATATTTTGAAGCTCATATCTAATCTGTTCAAGCTCAGTTTCCTTCTCCTCGATAGATTTCGTGTTTTCCCGGATAATATTCATGAACTTCAACCTTGAGCGCCTATGATCATAAAAACCCCCAGTCATACCACCCTTCTTGCTTACTTGATCACCTGTTTAGGGGTCAAATCCAAATTATTGTCATTGAAGTAACAAAACAAGATTATCATACAAGTGACAGAATTTTATGTCAACCTTCCAAAGTTATACAGTCCAGTCCATCCGTTCGAGCAACCCTTGTAGCCACATCCAAATCGCGGCAAATTACTGTTCTAGCAAATACCTACCCCAATAGGTGAACACAAAAATAAGTAGAAAAGGTCAGGGTCCAGAATGATAATGCTAGCAGCTTACACTCCAAGCGATGTTAGAATACAATTAAATGCATATGCAACAAACAAGCAATCTCTAATTTCGAAAATAATATGAAGTAGGATTGGTGTGATGTGAACATAGGACTATCAACTAAATATAGGATGGCCCGGCGAAGCAAAACTCCCACTATTGTAAGGTCTGAAGGGTCTTTAATGTATGCAGCTTAAACCTTCCATTAAGAAAGATTGTTTCCCTCGCTTGAACCTGTGACCTTTAGGTTACAAAACAGCAAATCTTACCATCGTGCCAAGGAACCCTCATACACAGAGAGTGACGTTCACAACAAAAGAAAGAGAATAACATCCTACAAGAGCAACAGCATGCTAACTGCTACACTTAAAAGAAATTTAAGAAAGAAAAAATAAAAGCTAACTACTCAACCAGACCCTTGGCTTCACTCAACTCTGCCATCTGTGTTACTTTGTGGTGGCAAGCCTCTTCTCCTCCTCCTAACCTCTCTCCTTTCCCTCTCTCCATCAATTCTCAGAATCTCTTATTAATCCAGCAAAGCATCTTTAAAGCCAAAACACTCTTTTCATTTTCAGCAACCATAAGTCTACACACTCAGTCATCTTCCACCCCGAGCAGCCTCCAACCTTCGCCGGACTCCAGAGCCATCTCCGAAGTGCTCCTTTGTAGTCGGAATAGCCACTACACAACCTCTTCATTATTCATCATCAGATTTTGATACCACTGCTGTTCAGTCGTCCTCCTGCAAGAAGCCGCTAAGCTCAGCCTCGCCATCGCACAACCTCTACATCACCAGACCTACCACCCCCCAACAAAACACTCTGTTGAGCTTCACCTTTGTTCAATTCTCCTCTTGCCGGAAGCCACGTCGGTTCTGGTTGAGACTCAGTCTCACCTCAGGTTGCCCTCCTCTCTCCATTTACGCATCTCTCACAGCCATCATGGGTCCGTTCAAAGCCCTTTACCAATCTTGATCTCAACAGTCCATTCATTAAAGCTTGTTTTTGCTGTGGAGTTTTGTTTCTCTTGTCTTCATTACCAATGTATTCTTCTCAAGTCACTCGTTCCGATGAAGTTTGGTGCCTCATGCTATGCCAAAAGCTCTTCTCTCTTGTGTTGTTCATCCTTCCCAGTAACCATTTATGCTTCAGCCTGTTGTCCGGATTTCATAATTGGTGACGTGGTTTCAAAGTCCAGTCAGTAATGCAGGCTCTACTCCGGCATCATTCAAGCATTCCGGCAAGACTTCATTAGTGATGTTTTCATTTCATTAGTGCTCATTATTTTCTTGACTTTTCCTAGGTGTCTCTTAGATGTTTTCAATTTCTTTTTGGGTTTGAGAATTCACGTTTCCTAGGTGTCTTTATGGTATTTCCAATTCTTAACAGTTTTGTGTTTGGTGTTTAGAGTCCCTATCCTATCATTGGAGTTTTCTATGCTCATCTTGGTGTATGTACTTGATTTTATTATTCTCTTGTTGAGATTATAATTAATGAAGTACCATTGCTGATTAAAAAAAAAACTGCTAAACTTAAGCTTAAAGAAACTAGACATATTAATTTTGCAAATCCTTTTTAAGTTCTATAATAACATCATTAACCCTGCAGGAATTCAATACAAATTTATGATTCAACAAGAAACAGAGAGAAAGTTATAAGCTAACCTGTCCAAATGCTGGAGTAAAAATGGAAGAAAACTTGAGTTTCTTTAAAAGGGGTATCACATCAGAACTCTGAGGATATGTAATAGTTGGAGCTTTCACCCTGTTTAGTGGTATAAATGTAACCCGTCCACCTTTCAAAGCATTAAGATGTCTAATTATCTTGGTTGATATTTCATCATTATCAACCACCACATGAAATAAGCTGTTCACAGGGCAAGAGGAAACAAAAGGTTTAGAATAAGGAATGCATTCAACACTCAGACAAACAATGAGATATTCCTGTTTTCCAAAACTTGTCCAGCAAAAACTGAGCACCTAGAAAGAAGAGAGCACACACCTGTTTCCAGCAGTAACTTCAACCGCAGTGAAAAACTTGTCGTCACATTCAAGCAACTCAATAATTGGACCATGAACTCCGGAAATTGCATACTCCCTAATGATCTTCCTAACAGAATTCAGTCCCCTCCTCACATCCTGAGAGCATTACATGATGGAGAAAAAGATGAGGAAATAATATTTATTTGTAACTTTCAATAATATTCTATATGTTCCTTACATCCCATTAGAACATACCAGAAGATTAAACAAGCTTCAGTTGAATGGCTAATGAAAGCCAAAACAGTTAGAAGACAAGTCCAATATTCAAAAGAAAAAGATGATAGTAACGATTAAATATCAATAATGGGCTACATATAATGAATTGGGCTTCCCAAACTAAATGGTCAAAACCTTATTAATAGGTTTACACTTCCACCAATATATGTAATTCATACATTTTTATCTGATGTGGGATTTTATTACCCACTTCAACCCTCCCCTCACATTTTTTTCCCATCGACAAATGCAGAATTGGAAGTCTTTTAAATCTACACTCCCCTCATGTAGTCATGTGTAGATATGTTTCTCACATGTGGGCCCCTGCAGACATATCCATCTAAAAGTAGGTAGGAGACCGCATGGAAAGACAACATAAACAAGTCATCGTTAGGCCAAGGCAGGATAAAACCCGCTCTAATACCATGTTAAGTTCCGGTAATGAATTACAAATAATGGCTTGGTCTTCTCATACTAAAGTTCAATCTTATTAGTAGGGTTTCACTTCCACCATTATATGTACCTCATAAATTTCATATTTACTATCCAATGTGGGACTTTATTACACACTTCAACAATCATTGATATCTTTGAGTAGTGGATACTACCCTAATAAAGTACATATACACGTGAAACAAGAGTTTAACTACATAGGCACAACTAACTAAGTCATCCACTATTCTATAATTCATGGGCCACACCATATGCTGATTCAAGGTTTCACTGTTGAACACTATGTTCAGTAAATAATAAGTCAAAATGAAAACTGAAAGAAACACTCACTCCGGGAGTTGCTTGATCCAAGCTCTTCTCTGCCTTGTCAACTTCCGTCTTCAGCTTATCAATTTCAGCAGAAAGTTCATTTTCCTTCCCCCATAAGGATCTATAAAAATAAGCACTCCATTATATATCTATATATACATATATATTATAAAGAAAAGATAAGTCCAAGACCGAAGGAGCAAATGAATCATACTTGCGATCATCTTGTAGCCTATCTCTCTCTGCTTTATATTCTTTGAACCCTTTACGTGACTGAGAGATGAGAGACTCTAAAATTGCAATATCATTTTTACGACTCTCAATGTAAGAATCACGTTTACTTATCTCATCATTAAGCTGATTTATTTCATCCTGAAGTTTTTGCTCCTGAGACATGAAAGTGGACAGTCAAATATTCTCCAAAAGTATTTCAATGAGCAAGCTAGAGGTTGAAATAAAAGAAACTGCAACTTGTATTAAGGATACAAAATAGGAGAGCAGCTGGAAATGAACATATCTAGGATACATAACAATGTACTCCCACTTTTCTGTCTTCTTAGATAAATCTCACAAAATAAGTGAAAAGGTGTAAGTGAAGTGACTCGGGACCATATTAGTATTAATGTTAGGAAATGAAAGGGATTAGCACATGTGCACTTTGTGCATGTGCTTTACATGTATTTTTTTTACACTATTATTGAACTTGCATACATATACCGGCAGACTTAAACATTTTTCAATGTGAAAAATAAGTAAAACTGGAGTTACAGACAATTATGGTGCAATTTAATACATATATATCGGTGCGAAAGCTAACGCGCAACTAGACAATACTGAACTCACATACATTTATTGGTGGACTTGCATACATATATCGGTGTGAAAAGATACATCTGACTTTACTGTACTAAATGCACATGAAACAGACATGTCTCTTAATGTTATTTCGAACTTTGGTAGCCATTCGAATATTTGTATTAAGGATTCCTTATTTTATGGTTATAAACTCTACAAATACTTTATAACGTTAGTTTGAAAGATTAGATTTTTTTGTGTACAAAATAAACACAAGAGTGTTTATTATCTCTCTAATGGCTCTTCTCTTCAGTTCTTTTCTTCTCATCTTCACCCTTGATTGATTCTCCCCTTCCATCTATTGATTTCCCCTATTTCGCCTAAATTCTATATTTTCTTCTCCTTCACTATCTACTTTTTCTGCATCATAATGAGTAGCAGTTCCACATTGATGGGTGATAATAAAATTGAGTACCATACAACTTCTTTCAAGAAAGAAAAAATAATAATATTGTTAAGAGTCAAACCAACTAATAAGGTTAAAATTTTAGTCTTTTAGTATAAATCTTAGAGCATCCACAAAAGCTTCCCTTCAAAACTACAGAAATTATAAAATTCTGACATAATATCAGAATCTCATTCTATGGCATCAGATGAAGAAGACTTCGAGACTAGCAGGATATCAGAAGCAGTCCATATGGTGGTACGTGCGGGGAAGTATTAAAAAAAAAAGGAAGAACCCGTGAAAAAAAAAAAGAACCTATGCATCTACCAGCAATGATAAAATCATGTGTAGGACGTGTACAAGACCAAAAACTAGAAGACGGGGGAGGAGGCAAAATATGGAAACTTGTCATGGAAAATCATTTAATAGTTCCTTCGAGTCATGTCAACTTTTAAAAGCTAATTCTGGGGCTAGCTTAGGTATCTTTACCTGGTCCTATTACGTATAATTCCTAATCACAGCTCTATATTAATTACAGTCCTAATTACTTTTGAAAGAAAGATATTGATTGTTGAATTTCCAAACGTGGATGCAAAAATAAATGTGTATCACAGATTATGAACCCAGTAATTCTAGTCAGAACAAGCCAAATGCAAGTGTAGATGTTAAAGCTATTCATATAGTATATGTACCTGCATCAAATTTGAAGAAAGAATTCGCTCAAGATCATCAATTTCCTTCTGAAGCCATTTATCACGTGCAGCTTTATTAGAAAACTGAGTGGCACGACCTTGCTTTTGATAAAGAATGCTAAGCTGCTTTTCACGCTCCATTATTCTACAATATCACAAGCATCAAACATATGGAGTTCAAATGCCTTCTCAGGACGCAATCAGTCCAAGTAATTATGTAGACATATACACTTGATATACATAAGTTATGCACATACTATGCTGTTTTGCCATGAAAAACTAGTTATTATCCAATTATTTTAGAACGATTATCTGAAAAGTAGGTTCAACATATACAAATATATCAAAATTGATTTGACATATCTGTTGGCAACCAGCCCTCGAGTAAATAAAAAATAATGAGAAAGTGGAAGCTACAAGTCTACAACCTTAACCAAATATAAATTATGTGAAAAACATATGTTGTATGAATGATGGTTACAACTTTTAGACATACCCTTTCGTGATCTCCTTCTCCTGTATGACTTGATTATCATACAGAGGACTAATTTTGTCAAACTCTTCCATTGAGTCCTGAATTTCTTTCTCTAGAATTCGAAGTTGTTTTGTTGCTTCAGCCTGCAATTAAGTATATTAAAATCTGTACAATTTTCATGAGTATGCATGCATGGTATGAGTACAAAAATATATAAATGGTAAGAGTACTTTTAAGCAAATAAAAATATAAAAAAATATGATGTGTGTGCTATATGTGGATGTAGATATGTATGCTTCAGTTTCTTTTGTTACAGGAGAGCACACAGCTTGAACCTAAGATGTATGTATGTAGTTATATACTCTACATGGTCAGTGCAATACTTTTGCTTGGATATTTCCAGAGAACTTCTCTTCTAGGTCTTGGACATCATGCACAAGCTTTGTATGTTTCTTTATGGCTTCAGTTCGCCTCTTTTCAACTGCTTCCTTTTCTTTAGTCAAATTTTGGACTTCTTTGGTTAGATCTTTCAGTGTCATATCTAAGTCCTTGGATTTCTCATGGGCATCCAGCACACTGTTGTACATCTTTGTTGACGTTTCAGAAACCTTTGTTCGAGCATCCTCTACCTGTACCATAAGAAAGAGTACACCATTTGTCACCAGTTATAATTTCATCATACAAAGCATACAGATTAGATCCCACACAATGTGACTTAAAAAATCAAACAAAGTGACACTGATACGACCACACTACATGAGTGATTGTGCTAACATTTTGGCAATTTATTTTGTAGAAAGATACAATCCATTATTCTATGCAGCACAATATCCTTATAATGACATATTCCCATAAGCAGTACAATAACAGTACTATATCTCTACATATTTATATCATTAGACCCTCGGGAGACATCCGTATTATTATTGCTCAACCTTACTTTGTGATGCATTCGAACACCACTCCAGGATCAATTTCATCTTTAGATATCCAAAAAATATCCCAAAACAAAAAAATATCCCCATGAAGTATACAGTATAATTACCCATTACATGTTCCCTGTTCCAAAAATGACACTAATTTTTATAACTGCAAATTTTATTCGGGAACTTCATCTGAAGAACCAATAATATATATCGGCGTAGTTATCGAGCTATATAGCTACACATTGTTTCAAGAATAATTACAGAAGGTATGACATAATAATTAAAAGTCCAACCATTTAACATTAACTGACCTCCACTAGTTTCTGTCGAGCATCATGAAGCTCCTTGTCGTAGATGGTGTATTCGAGCGATTTGCGCTGTTTGTCTAGCTGCTGATATTTTCTCAGCTCCTCTTTCTCTTCATCTAATTCTTTTAACCTCTCATCCAAGTACTGAACAACTTGAATTATCTGCTTTCTTTTATTACCTGTTTAACAAAAATTTATAGCATATGGAATGCGCATCAAACAAATTGACTCAATAATGACTTGCTACCAAACCCCAAATTGCAAGATATATATACTTGCCAGTTTCTTGCATAATTTTCAAACTTTCCCGGCGTCTTTCCTCATAAACTCGAGTACCACCAATTTCTTTTAATAAGTCCAGACGCTCAGAGTCTTTCATCAATGTCAATGATGCTATCTGTGGAAGAAGAAAAAAACAGAAATTAAAGTGAACAATAAACAAAACAAAATAGATTCTGGTTGAATAAAAGCGACTGAAATAGATACCTTCCCCTGCTGCACAACGTAGTAAGGATTTGAACGGGAGAACCCGGCACTTTCTAGCAAATTCATAACTTCTGTTTTCCTGCAAATATGCTACCTTTGATCATTTGACTATTAAGGGAATGATATATCGAACTAAAGGCATGTCAAGAACATAACCAAAAATTCTCAGAATCAAATAAAACTCACGTGATGTGCTTTCCATCTAAGAAATACTCATCTTTTTTCAAACCAATTGTTCGGCGCAACCGGACTTCCTCCTTGTCAACCTGTCAAGGGTTTGCATAAGCATGCCAAGAATGTGAACAAACAATGAGAAGACCATACAAAGATGACACGGTTAGCAATTGAAACTTGTGCATTATCCAACTGAAACCATAATCTTGCCCTTCAAATACCCGCATCAGTAAACTCGCTATTTCAGATCACAAGGGATACTTGTTGTGGCTGGTTTACTTGGGTTGCCACAGGGACCCAGCCCATGATAAGATTAAGAAGCACGGCAGAAATCTTGGGCTTGTATAATATTAGATACGAGATTGGTGATCACAGTCAACAGAATGAACAGATACAGCACAAACCCATCTAGGAATATCAAAATTAGCCACCCAAGGGCCAGATGTAAACTACAATGTAATATATATATTGCGTGACAAAGCTCTTTATCCAGCACATATAAGACACATTATTAATAGCATCTTCACTTGAATAATACTGAATTACTGATTCGTGTATTCTGATCTTACCAAATCACCGATCCATTCGCATGGCAGTGAGGGAAGTAGCACAAACATAATCCTCAAATGAGCCAAATATAATTAAGCTTTAAAGTCTCATTTGCAAACAAACATCATGTTTTGACCGTACATTTCATTTCCTTACAGATGTAAATGATAGGTCAGAAGCAACTAGAGTTAAGGAAAGCATCATCACAAGTAACTTCCGTGATAATCCTTTTTGCAGACAAAAATTAGAATGCCTATCAAGCAGCATTTTGTGATTCACAAGGAAGAGGGGAAAGAAGTAAGCAGCCTCACATATAAAGAAATTATGGTGGTCTTCACTGGTTAATAAAAATCGGTCACACCGTCCCTTTTTAAGTAAATGCATAAATATGTGTAGGTATATGAATATATATATATGGGTTAAGAAATTTACCGGAATGCGATTGTCAGAGTTATCAAACACAATCTCCACAAAAGCAGATAAAACCTGGTGCCCAGCACCTTCCTGTTCATCACAATATATAAAGTATGAGAAAATCTGAAAATGATTTGACATAATAATAAAGTGATTGAGGTAAAGGAATGAATGTATAGTAGAACATACATGGAGTAGGGCATGCCTATCATCACTGCGTAAGTTTTGAAAGAGGTCACTTAAAACAAAACGAATAGCTGCAAGAAAAGTAAATATCAAAAGTCAAATGGCATGTTCAAGGTACACTAGTCTCCCCAGAAAAAAAGTACAAGTCACCAAACAAATGGAAACCAACAGAAAAATGATCAATATCAGGTTCACTTACCTTGGAAAAAGTTTGTCTTGCCAGATCCATTAGCACCAACTGCAGTGAACATAAAACAGGTATAGATATTATCAGAGACCAACCTAAGGTACCTCATTTTGCGAAAAGCAAGAGAGCAGTGAGAAATTTTAAAGGAAAAATCAAAAACTTGTAAACACATATATCCTAGCAAAACTGCATCATGATTGATAAGATAAGATTCCTCACTTAGAATGAGAACCTTATTATGTGTTCAACAAATGGAATCAAAGATTCCTTCAAACAAGAATAAAAAATCGTTGCAAATTTCATAAAGCAAATGATTGAGTTCCAATTCAGCAATGTCCACAGCAATAGCTAATCTGAACACTGTTACATTAAAATAATCCTTGAGTAACAAGGATACATAGATACTGATCAATATATTTCAATAAATGACTAAAAGGTGCATTTTTCAGATCATGCTGCCACAGGTTAGTTAATCAGCACATTTATGCAACAAAGACCTCTGCTATAAATAAGATTATGATCTTTAGCAGGTATGGCTCCATTTTAAATCAATTTTAGGTAGAATTCAGCTTAGTTTAATTGCATTGCAAATAAATATTATAGTTGGAAAATAAATAGACTAGATACAATTGACTTACATGAAGTCAAGAAAAAAAAAAGTTAAATTCACAAATATAATCTCTCTGCTTCTCTTTCCAAACTAATCCACAGAACACCTCAACTTCTTTCAAACCAAACCACTTCATCGCCGGCTTGTCACATGACCCGCTCCATCAAATCCTCGATTGCAATATTCAACAACCTTACCACCCTCATCGTCATCTGCTGGTTGGATATTTCCAGGAAGGTGCCCATATGAATCACTTCCCTGGGAACTCAATCCCTTAGGTAACAGAAATATAGATAACCTCCAGTGGCTCATGGCACTCAACCTCACTAATAAACCAATTACCAGTTTGAATATAGCAATGATTTCTAAACTTGCAAACCTCGGCAACGACTAGCTCACCGGCAAATAACATTAAAATAATTTATAGATAAGGAGATAAGAAATGAGGTAGATTTGGAAATGTGCTTTCAAATATAAAAATAGTATAACTGAAATCCAACCATAACCGTAAGATTTAGAAACATGAATGTGTATCCTTAAAATATTACCAACACAGTTGACTTTTGGACTGAAATTCTCGGTGGCAACTTGCTCTCTGTAGCTCTTAAATCCTTCAATTATAACCTAAATGAAAACAGCCAGTTACAGTAAATTAAAAATAAATAAAAACAGATAAATTATAAATACAAGTTATACAACTCAACAATTACACTATAAATATGACCAATACCTGCTTGATATGCATGATGTAAGTACCAGTTCACACTACCACTGAAACATTTACGACAAAAACACCATCAGCTGCAATTATTTAAAACACGAAAACAAACAAATAAAATAAAAAAAAAAAAACAGTTGCATCTGAGAGGGTTTGGCTTTGAACTTTTTCAGTTAATTACATTTCGAAATTACTATCATATCTGCTCCGAATTCGGAAAACATTTCCACGTAGCTTCCCAGACAAGTTACCAAAAGACCGGACCTTGACTCCGATCCATATCTAATATGTTCACCAAAGCACTCCGCAAAAAAAAATGAAAATAGAAACAAAATAACGCGGCAATCTTCACTTCGAAGGTAAGAAAATCACTTCCAAGTTGCAATTTGGAACGGAATTACCACCTAGGGTTCCGAATTAAGCGCTGGAAACCAAGAATTCAATTTGAACCCTAAGTTTACGAAACTACGAAATGAGATCCGATTAGCACCACAAAATGGCAGCAATTAACAAAATTCTAGGGTTTTGGAGGGCAAATCGAGAGAGAAAACCACAGCAGGTAAAGAGAGAGAAGCGATTTGGTTACCAGTGAGTGGTGGAGTGAGCTCTGATGCGGTAGCTTCAGCGGGATGGTCCGACGGTGAAGAATAGCAGGAGGAGGAGGAGTTGTGTGGAGTTGGAGAGAAGAGTATGCAAG
Source organism: Pelargonium cotyledonis (assembly GCA_036897625.1). Classification (NCBI taxonomy): domain Eukaryota; kingdom Viridiplantae; phylum Streptophyta; class Magnoliopsida; order Geraniales; family Geraniaceae; genus Pelargonium; species Pelargonium cotyledonis. The sequence continues at coordinate 586 of JAYMTA010002174.1, read as the reverse complement.
TAATAATGGCGGCAAAAGGAAATTTTCATTTATTTTTAAGCGGAAAAATGGGAATTGGGGTCGGGAGGAGTAGATGGGCTGTGTAGTGTTGTTACTTGTTACGATAAGCCACTGGCGTGGGTGTGTTCGGTTCTGGTTTGGCCCGTCAACGTTAAAGTACAAGAGGTTTGACCTTACCTAGATTAACTTTAAAACAGGAAAAATGACCCAAGAGTTCCTGTAGTATCCCATTTATTTCATCGGAATCCTTGTATTTTAGTTTGTTCTTGCGAGGTCATAGTATCGCATTTCTCATTCCCGCGAGGTCCATTCTGTTAAATCATTAACTAAATCCGTCAAAATTAACTGACGGGGTTGGTTTTAAATATTAAATCCAATTTTAAATATGTTTTTACTATTTTGCCTTTTTAACTTTTTAATTTTTTATATTTTTGCCCTCTTCTTCCTCACACTTTTCTCTATCCTCTCTGCTCTCTCTCTCTCTACTGTAAAAGTTAACAAACAAAAAGAAGAACAAAACTTGATGATTTTGCTAAATAAGCATATAGCTTAAAATGACTACATAACCACGCTAATCAATCACAAT
>JAYMTA010002173.1:0-17297 GCA_036897625.1 Pelargonium cotyledonis | reverse complement strand
TTGAGACAAAAAAATTAGACAAACAAGACACTCATTTTGGGACGGAGGGAGTATATAATTATACCGACATATATTCTTGTCGTAACAAGTTCAAAAGATTTTAACTTAACTTATATCAGAGATTTGAAATGGACAGTACTGTATTTTTTATTAGCAATTTACATAAACTAGTGAATGTCTTAGCAATCAAAGATAAAGATTTTATTTAATTTTCCACTGGATTTGTAAAAGTGAAAATGCTAGCAAGTTATCAATAAAGGAAAAAATCATACATTTCTACTGCTTTTGGGTGTCTCCAAAGCCCATACGCATTTGCTAACAAGAAGTTTCCATTCAAGTTTCATAAAAACTTTTCAAATTAATTTTAGAAAGATAAATGTTTTACATTCTAATTTGTAAAATTGAAAGTTTTCAAGTGTTCAAAAATATTTTAGGGAAATGAAAATATCAAACAAATATATACAAATAGTATTGTATTATAATTTGAGAAGTATGTAACTGTATAAACTGAATATATATATATATATATATTCATTTATCATTTCTAGAATTGAAAGTACAAAAATATTTGTGGGGATATAAATATTATGAACAAAAATATAAATGTAGTTGGTTTATATTTTGTACATAATAAAATAATTGTTCTTCTTCTAGCTCTAAATTAGTAGTTGTAATCAAATATACTTTGAACAAGTTGCAACCAATCAATAAACTTTTTATAGACGCTGAAAAATGCTGTCCACATTTGTTAAATAAAATCAGATAGCTATAATTGTTGTTAGTAAACATTTGTAAAAGGGACACCTATTATTTTGTTTTTTTTAATATATTAGGGTCAAATTAGATGATTATAATAATTATGTTGCACCTTGGAAAAACTTGGACTTAATTTACAACTATGATCCACGGTTAGAGAGAGAGACTATAAGCCCATATTTCCACAAAATTTGGAAGTGTTAGAAGTAACTGACTGTACAAACTGAATTTTTAAAGACACATATATGTAGGAGTGGTGTCTGAAAAGTAACTAACTGTATAAATTGAATTCTAACTTAACAAGTGCATACAGTGCTACATGTCAATGTGATTGGTGGTATCATATATATTTTTCAACAGTCCTAGTGAAATACTGATACATAAGTTATAAGATGTTGACACATAACAATCTATCTCTTTCACTTCTCAACAAGTAATTCTTACCATATTTTCTTGTATTTTCAAAACAAAACCTATTATGGATTGGAAAAATGATTTCAAATTCATTTTGTTCATAGTTCAAACAAGATCATAATGCAAATGGATCAAATGGAAGTTCATATAATTAAGGTTTCAGTCTTCTTCTTCTTCTTCACTTTGTTTCTCCCTTCCCAGCAAACATGCTGACTTTTTCTTCTTCTCGTTCTTCTCTCAGAAAATAAATAAATGTTCAAAATAATTCAATTTCAATTTATTAGAAATTCTGGTATAACTATTAATTTCCCTAATTAATGCACATCATGCATCTGATCGAAATGTTCAGAATTGATTTGGGATTTATTGTAACTGGCAGATCCAAAATCTAAATATAGTGTTTTTCACCAGTTTGATTTTTCAGATTTCAAACTGATACATCTTTTTGTCCATTAATCTCTCCACATTCTATTCTAAGTGTTGACAAGTAACTAATTGTACAGACTGAATGATCCACATGTCAGTAGAAGTGGTGTGTGAAAAGTAACTAACTGTATAGACTGAATATTCCACATCTCAGCAGAAGTGGTGTGTGAAAAGTAATTAATTGTACAAACTGAATATTCCACATGTCAGTGAGAAGTATCTAACTTTAGAGACTGAACATTCCACATGTCACTAGAAGTGGTGTCAGTAAGAGTCTGGGATATCATACTTTTCAACTATCATTACTGAAATGTTAACACATAAGTTATAAGATGTTGACACATAAGTGTATGTTAATTAATCTCTCTTAATTACAAATATTTATTGTCTTGTATATATTTCCAAAAACAAAATACTAATTCATTTTCGTCATAATTCAAACAAGATCATAAATATAACATGATCTTAAATATTATTCATTTTCTTTCCAAACAACTTGACCTTCTCGTGTAAGGGTAAAGAAACTTAATCAATAGGAAACTATCTCATAATGAGTTTAGGCAGTGTTTGCCAAGGTTTCAGATATTGGTGATCGAATTACTGATTTGCAAATAATTAAAGATCTATTATCTTTGAAATTTAGATTAGGAAATAGAGTTTGGATACAAACAAAACATGTTATTTTGTTTTATTATATTAGAGTTAAATTAGATTATTAGAATAATTATGTTGTACCATAGAAACACTTGCACTTAACAGTTATGATCCATTGGATCAGAATGAGAGATTTGAAGCACAAAGTTCCAAGAAATTTGGAAGTATGATAAGTAACTAACTCTATAAACTGAATTCTCAAAAGAATATAATAAGTGCAGTGAGTGACACATGTCAATAAAACTGGTGATGAATTCTTGCTTACCAAATGCATGTAGTGCCACATGTCAGTGTGATTGGTGGTATCATACTTTTCAACAGTCCTACTGACATACTGACACATAATTATGATCTTTCTCATTTCTCCACGTATATTTGTTACCTATTTTTTTTTATCCACAAAACAAAATCTATTATGGATAAAAAAAATAAAAAATTCATTTTAGTCATAATAAATTAAACAAGATCATAGATTTTCTCTCTAGTCTATTGACTAGTGTCTAGTCTTTTGACTAGGGTTCCTTTTACAGTTATTAGGGTTTTTCAAGTTACGAAGTGGTTGTTTTGCGGCTAGGGTTTGGAAGTTCACGTGGCAGTTGGCGTTTGTGTACGGATCTGTGTACGGCGAAGTGTGGTGCGATCGAGGATGGAGTCTGCGAGTGTGAGATCAGAAAATATGGAGGAGTTGGAGGACCACTGTGCGAGAATTGATCTGAATGGAGAGGATGACGAAGACGTGGTGGACTTGGATTATGGGGAAGATAAGACTGTAGTGGTGGGGGGTCAGGTGGAGCAGTGGGTTCTGGTTGGTCTGTTCGTGACAGAGACTCCGATCAACTTCCGAGCGATGCAGCTCATGATGGCTTCGCTTTGGAGGCCATCGAAGAAGATGAGGGTGACAGAGGTGCCATATACGGGGGATGGGGTGGTTCGCTACCTCTTTATATTCAATCACGAGAAAGATATGTTGCGAGTTATGAATGGTGGGCCATGGTTTTTTAACCGTCATTTGTTGATTTATGGAAGATTGAAGGAGGGGCAGTTACCAAATGATGTGGAGTTGTTTGAAACCAGCTTTTGGGTGCAGCTACATAACGTACCAGCAGGGTATCGGTCTGATGAACCAACCCGATGGAGTGGAGAAGAAGTATGGAGTCTTTATGAGGGCTCCGGTGAAGTCAGTGGCCAGCTCGGTGGCAGAGAAGTGGCTCGCGGAGGAAGGGGAATTGGGTGATGGAGGCTCGGGAAGTGGGAGCAAGATGGAAGGTAAGGTGGAGGAAGTGCAGATGTTGGGTGCTGTGAATAAGAATCAGGTGGATCCAGACGTGGAGGAAAAGAAGTCGGAGCTCAATGTAGTAGATGGGAAGCGTAGAAGAGTAGAGATGGAGGGCGAAGTGCAGGGAATACAGGTGAAAGAGTAGGACATGGTTCCAAACCAAGCTGAAATATCGGGCGATCTCCCGGGAGGAGATCGGCCGGGAACAATGAGTCTCATAAGTTGGAACTATCGTGGGCTGGGCAACCCACGAACGGTTCATGCCTTGACAGATTTAGTCAAGGAAAAGGTGCCTAACTTAGTGTTTCGCATGGAGACGCATTGCGAGAAGTCGAAGTTGGATGGGCTTCAAGTTCGTTTGGGTATGGAGGGCATGTTTGTCGTGGACTCGGTGGGGAGGAGTAGGGGTCTAGCGTTGATGTGGAGAGGGATTGGCGCTGTTAATGTTGTCGGTTTCTCCAAAAATTTCATAGATGCCGAGGTCAGTCGTCCGGGGTGGGGGCTTGGCGTTTGACGGGATTTTATGGTGAGCCGAGTAGGAGTAGGAGGCGAGATTCGTGGGGGGTGTTGCGGAGCTTAGCTAGTCGTTCTGTTTTGCCTTGGCTATGCTTCGGGGATTTCAATGACATGATGTTTAGTGAGGAGAAGCGAGGTGGGGAGCCGCAACCGCATTGGTTGTTGGATGGTTTTATTAACGTAGTGATGGAGTGTGGGCTTGTGGATTTAGGTGCGCATGGCTGTCCGTATACGTGGAGAAGGAGGGGTGGAGTCGACAGGGGTGTCGAGGAGAGATTGGATAGGGTGCTTGCTACGAGTAACTGGGTGTCGTTGTGGCCGGACTATCGGGTGTCAAACTTGCCATGGCTAACGTCGAATCATACTCCGTTAATTATGAGCTGGGTAGGGAAGGTTAGGGGGCATAAGGAGAGACGGTTCCGTTTCGAGAACTGTTGTATTGGTGAAGCGGGATGTAAAGAAGCTGTCCTGGCAGGGTGGAGTAGGGGTGGTGGCGGAGATATCATGGGCGGGAACTGAGCACTTGAGGTGGACCGAGGATTAATCAAATGATAAAGGACGTTAAGCAAGCTCGGAAATGATGGGAACGGGGGAAGAATGGAGGGTCGGAGGAAGACGCGGAGGAATATCTCTCGGCTCTCGATAAATATGAGAGGTATTGGAAACAACGAGCTAAGGTTTTTTGGTTGCGGGATGGTGACTCCAATTCTCGATACTTTCATGCGGTTGCATCAGGTAAGAAGAAGCAGAACCGGGTGGAGCAGCTGCTGGACAGCACCGGGGTATGGAGGAAGGAGGGGGAGGGGCTGGAGAAGGTAATTTCTGATTATTTTCGTGAGTTATTTACATCTCATGGATGTGTTACGGAGCCGGTTTGTGATTTGATGGAGCCTTGTATATCGGAGGAGGAAAATAATGAGTTGGTGAAGGTTCTTTCGGAAGAAGAGGTGAGAGTTGCTACTAATTCGTTGCACCCGGATAAGGCGGCGGGTCCGAATGGTATGAGCCCAGCTTTCTTTCAAAAATATTGGGACGTGGTTGGGAGTGATGTGGTCGTGGCGTGTCGAGAGATATTGGCAACGGGGGTCATGCCGGAGGGGTTAAATGACACCCATATTGTTTTAATTCCGAAGAAAGATGTGCCGGAGAGAGTTACAGACCTTAGACCCATTTCATTGTGTAATATTGTGTATAAGGTGCTAGCAAAGGCTCTTGCGAATAGATTTAAACGTGTCCTGGACAAATGTGTGTCGGAGTCGCAAAGCGCCTTTGTGCCGGGTCGCTTGATCACCGATAATGTTGGAATCGCGGTGGAGGTCTTGCATTGGATGAAGAGGAAGTCGCAAGGTAAGGTCGGGACTATGGGTTTGAAGTTAGACATGTCGAAAACATACGATAGAGTGGAATGGATGTTTGTTTTGAGAATGTTGAGTAGTTTGGGTTTTTGTGCTAAATGGGTAAACTGGATCCGGTTATGTTTCACAACAGTGAGATACCGGGTGCTAATTGGAGGGGGGTCTCGGATATTTTTGAGCCGGAGTGGGGATTGAGGCAACGAGACCCTTTGTCTCCGTATTTGTTTATCGTGTGTGCGGAGGCAAGTGGTTTAGGGGTTAAGAAGTTACGTGAATTCAATTTGGCGATGTTGGGTAAGCAAGGGTGGTGGCTTTTGGAGAAACCGAATAGTCTTTATGCCCGGGTTCTCAAAGGAAAGTACTTCCCGAGATGTTGTTTTCTTGATGCTCCACTCGGGTCTAATCCGAGTTTTATGTGGAGGAGTATTAGGTCGGCGCAATTAATGTTGAAGTCGGGTTTCCTTATCCGAGTTAGGTCGGGGGAGAATATAAAGATCTTTTCGAATCCTTGGCTTTTTGATGGCGAGGTGTTGAGGGTCGAGTCTAGGCCAGCTCCGGGGTGGGAGGAGGCGACAGTATGTGACTTAATGGAGGATAATGGATGGATGTGGAATGTAGACTTGGTTCGGACTATGTTGAGCCCAAGGGAGGCAGAGGCGGTCCTTCGTATCGTGCCGAGTCATAGGCGTGTAGAGGATGTTTGGTCATGGACGGGTGAGAAAGATGGCCGGTATACGGTGCGTAGTGCTTATCGATTGTTGAGAAAAGAAACAGAACAGGGCGTGAGCATGGATGATAGGAGGTTTTGGAGGTTGGTATGAAGCTTGAAGTGTCCCGGGAAAGCGAAAGTTTTGTTATGGCGGGCGTGTAGAGGATTTGTTCCTACAGGGGATCGGTTGATGGCTAGGAGGGTGGAGGTAGCTGGAACTTGCATGGCTTGCAATGGAGTTGTGGAGTCAATTGAGCATGTTTTCATTTTATGTCCAGTTGCAAGAAGCTGTTGGGAGAGGATAGGGGTTGGGGTTAGTTGGAGGTGGGGATGGCAGTTTGGAGATTGGTGCTGGGCGGTATCTCAAGCTTGTAGTATGGAGCTATGTAGTAGGGTGGCGGTGGCTTGCTGGATGTTGTGGCGAGGCCGCAACGACTGGGTTTGGAATGGGCGGAGATGGTCGGCGGAGGGAGTGGTGGAGCAAGCTGACATGTTGCAGCAAGGGTGGTTGGATGCTCGGAGGAGGGAGGAGGTGGAGCCGAGGCAGGAACGGCCACGGGTGGAGTGTGGTTGGGTAAAGCCGGCGGCGGGGTTCTTGAAAATTAACTCGGATGCAGCGTGTTTTCCGGCGGAAGGTAGAACCGGGATGAGGTGGGTCTGTCGGGATGATGCAGGTGTTTGTTTGGGTGCTGGAGTGAGGACGGTGGGAGCTGTGTTGTGCCCGAGAGCCGCTGAAGGATGGGCTGTCCGGGAAGCCATGTGCTGGGCAGTGAGGAAAGGATGGAGGAAGGTGGTTTTTGAGATGGATGCTCAAACCGTCGCGGTGGCGTTGGCCGAGCATAGGAGGGAGTTGGGGCAGCTGGGTGTCTTAGTTCATGATTGCTTACTGCTTAGTGAGAATTTTGATGAAGTGCAATTTAAGTATGTCCCGCGCTCTGCGAATTTGGTGACCTATGAATTATCGAGGTTGCTGGGTTCTTTGTCTGAGTTTAGGGAGTTAGATGTGGCTTCTATGCCGGTTAATATCATGTCTTTGATTGTGAATGACGTATCTACTTGAATAAATTGAGTTGGTTTTCAAAAAAAAAAATTAAACAAGATCATAATGCAAATGCACCAAGTGAATATAAGGTCTCAATCCTCTTCTTCTTCTTCACTTTGTTTCTCCGTTCCCAACAAAAGTTGCTGACTTCTTCTTCTTCTTTATTGCTTCCAATGAGTCAATCTCAGAAAATAAAACCAAATTCAAAACAATTGAGTTCAATTTATTAGAATGTTGTGTATGCTTTGACCAGATGGAGATCATTGCTCACATAATCTTATATATACAGGAAAGATCGTATCTGATTTTTACAGATTGTTTTATCCTTTTTTGAACAACTGGGTCTGGTTCTTTGGAGTCAAATTAGATTAATTATTAGAATAATTGTGCTATACCTTAGAAACATTCACATTTTACATTTTTGATCAACCGGATTAGAGAGATTCATGGCCGGAGTCCAACAAAATGTGGAAGTGTGAGATGTAAATTGTACAGACTCAATATTACACATGTCAATAAGAGTGGTGGGTAAGAAATAACTAACTTTACAGACTGAATAATCCTTGTGTCAGTAGGAGTTGTGTTTGAGAAATATCTGACTGACCATTACACATGTCAATAGGAGTGGTGTTTGAGAAATATCTGACTGACCATTACACATGTCAATAGGAGTGGTTGTGAAGTAATATATTGTGCACATATCCCCACATGTCAGTAAATAAGAGTCTCAGATATCATACTTTTCAACAATCACCGCTGAAATCTGAAATGTTGACACATAAGTTATACTGTTAATTTAAGATATTTCTTATCTTGTATCTCTAAGAAGAAAATACTAATTCATCTTCTTCATAATTCAAACTAGATCATTAACATATCATGATCTTATTCAATTTCTTCCCAAACAACTTGTGTAAGGGAAAAAAACCTTAAATCAATAGAGAACTATCTTATAATTAATGAGTTTAGCTACTGTTTGCCAAGATTTCAGCCAACATATGCTGTTGATCGAATTACTGATATGGATATAAAGATCTATCATAATTGAAATTTAGATTAGGAAATAGAGTTTGGATGGAACGATAGTGATTAGGAAATTAATACTCATACTAAAATCTCTCATTCCAAATATATATATATATATCCAGGATTAAGGAAGATGGAACAGAGATCTCGAAAGCAAAAACAAAAAACGAAAACAGAAAGAACACAACCCTGCTTAAACTGCCTATACAACATTCACTTAATTATATATATCTACTTATTAACAAAAACCACGCGGCACTGCAACCACCGCGATTAGGCGGCGGATGGGGCGGTAACATATTTTACCACCCCACTCTCAGTAAGCACCGCACGTAGTGGCACCGGGGTTCCTCCGGCCGCCACTTCCTCTACGACGCCGGAGGGCACGGAGGGCATGGAGGTGATGGCGGCGGTGGAGCTTACAGTGCTCCAGTAGTCAAACGACCGGTCGTTATATATGTCCCACCATTTTTTCACCAGCATCTTGATGTCCTCCCTCTGCATGTTCTCTTCTTCTCCGGTGAACCTCCACGGCTTCGAGCCCTACAATAATCAAACACAATATTATTTCAATCCCATTCCTATTTTCCTAATTAACAAATCAAATCAATAAATGAAACAAGATTGTCACTCACCGCGGCACAATAGTGGACAACCTTAACCTTGTCGAGCTCAACATTCTCCGGGTGGCGCCACAGCATGGCCAGGACAAGGTTGTACACATTAGGGATCGGCTTGTACACGTCCCTGAAGAACATGTTCAGAAAGTCCTGCACATGCAACAATATTAGCAAATGAAACTCAAAAAAACTTTCAACTGATCATCAATAAAAGAAATAGGAAAATTACCTGCTCAGCGAAGGATGTGGTTGGTGCGATTTTGAGGGTGTTCAAGAGGTCATGGTAGGTGGAGAGATTGGGCTCATACACAAACATGCCGGCGTTGAAATACAGCGGGGGCCTAGGACCCATCTCCGCCGGCCACTGGACTCTCTCCGGGCACTGCTGGCAGTATCCGATTCCGTACTGGGGAGTGTGGCTCCACGTCTTCTCGCAAAAACAGTCCATGACGGCGTAGAAGTGACCTCCGGGCATGTCGAACAGGTGGTCGATGTTCTCGAATACCTGGATGTCTCCGTCCAGGTATATCATCTTGCTGTACTCCACAAACTGCAGCGCAAAACAAATTAAACTTCAATATTACGAAAATACCCCTACTATTCACGACAACACAACACGTGTCCCGTGTTTTGCATGCATTCCCACATTATTACACTATGCATGTTGAAATTTCAATTATATACCTCCCATATGCGGAGCTTGGAGTAGTTGATGACGTAGTAGGCCATGGCGAACTGGGTCTGGTTCTCCGGCGGGTGGACGGGCTGGATCTCCCGGACGATGCAGCCCTGGGAGACCAGAATCCGGCGGTGCTCCTCCGGGACGTCGGGGAGGATGGCCACCACCAAAGGGTACTTGCTCTTCACCTTCCTCAGGCCCTTGGCCAGCCCGACCACGCCTTTCACGTAGTCGCCGTTGCCGGCCAGAAAGGTGACGTAAGCGCAGCTCGAGATGCTTGCTGACTTGGCGAGTCCGGCGGTCCTGGCGGCCTTGGTGGTACGAGGAGCCATGTTGTCGAGTGAGATTGAAAAATGGACTTTGAGTGAGAAAATGAGTGTTTGGTTGACAAGAAAGTGAACCGTTTTGCTTCGAGTTTTGGTGTGAGGATTTTTGTGTTGGGGATGGATCGTTTATATAGAAATTTTTGGTAGGTAATAAACAAGAAATGAGGACTATATTCTATAGTAAGTAATTGAATTGATGCATCTAGCAAGTTCATGGTAGCTGTTTTTGCTCAAAACGATGACGTTTTAAGTTACGACGTCGTATGGTGCTGTTTGGACTAGAAGCGTCAGTCAAGGAGTCAAACTTTTCCACAAACACTGCACACGTGTTGGATGGTTTTGATCCAACGGTTAGGTGATATTTCGTAGAAAGCACTGGAATGAATATACCGGAAGATCCTTCCACTTTTTTACTCCAAGACTAACCTTCTCTTTTCGCAATAATTACAAACCATATACACGTGGCCGTTACGTAATAACCTTCCGGATCCAGGGGTGGTATCGGGTGACAAATAATCTGTTCGGATAAGGCGATTAAAAATAAATACTCCCCCGTTTCAAAATGAGTGTCTTGTTTTTATTTTTTATAAAAATTAAGAATTACAAAATAATTTAGTGTATTTTTAATATAACCATCACTTTTCCTCCTACACTTTATGTGCATAAGTGATAAAAATAATATAAAAAATACAATAATATAATAATCTAAAAATAGAATCATAAATTTCTCATGAAGCAGTCTTGGAAGGCACAATCAACGGCTCCGATGAAATCGAGACGAGACGTTCTGTAACTGATGTTTACGCAACGTTATCAATAAATATCAGGAGGTTAATAACAATTTACGGAGTAATTAAAAATAAGATTAAAGCGTAAAAGTATCCATTTAAAAACACAAATTGCTGCTTAACTACCACCGCTAAAGCGCCACCGATCTGGGCCTACCACACGAAAGACGCACATCTAAACGACACGTACACTGTTTTTGGACACGTGTCCTCCTCACAGGTGCCTGTTATATTTAAATCGATTTTTAAGGTTACACGGAAATTGCGGCCACCGAGCGACCCTTGTGCCACGTAACCAAAGAAATATCCACATGGCGCATCAGTAAACGCCTAGAATTTAATTTTTAATTTTGTTTGGGGTGTGGGGCCCACGGGATCTGTTGCCGTGTCAATAGCGAGGGAGGTGTAGGCGCATTGGAGTCCACGTGTCGGGGCTGCTTTAAAAGGACGGTGCGGAGGCACCTGGCGAAGCCTTGAGGCGACTGGGCCTGCGGCCCATCACATCCGGAGTGGGCCCATTTGTTAGTCGGTTCGAGGCTGGTCCAATTTTCAAAATTAAAACAAAATAATTGAAAATTAATAAATACGAAGATGATGAGTAGTAACGTGTGGGAAGACTTTAGACCAAACCGACGTATAGTTAAGTTAGTTGGTCCAATTTTCTAAGGGGATTAAGTTAATAGATATTGAAGTCAATACATGTTGGTGTAAAAGTTTCTCTTTCCGTTTGTAAATTGAATTGGCAATCCAATTGTTGAAGTTGGATTGGTTTTTTTAATTTAGTTTTTAAATGTTTGTTTGGGTCTCTAAAGTCTCGATGTACGAATTTTGAGATCCATCGTTGTACGTGAAAATATAAACGACTTGAAGACAATGAAGATCTACATCTGTATATGATTTGACAAGAAGTCACTACACAAATTCTTACTTTTGATGACAACCAAATATAAGCTATCGCCTTGAGTTGAGTTTGGAAACATTGAACATTGGGCTGACAAGTATAAAAGTTTAATAATAGTGAAATTTTGGGTAATTATGCTTTTTGCAACAAACTTTTCTGTCACAGAAAACTATACTTTTCGTGACAAATCAATTTTAATCGTGCACATGAGATTTTATATGACAATACATTTGGTTACCACAAATTATTGACTTTCCGCGACTTGGTTGGTTGTCGCGGAAAGTGAAATTTTTTGTATTGAAGATATGACCAAATTAATCTTAACTTTGGCCACAATCTTATGTTGTGAAATTTGTTATTTCGATGATGACAAAAAAACATAATATTATGATATAGGTCGACACTAGAGTTAGCTATACATGATTTTACTTTATGTGAAAGATTCTTGTAGTTTCACAATCGATCTTTAGCCGTCGATTCAACCAAATGTATTATGGGTCAACCTCACATGTATCTTAATGTTTGTATACTCTGCATACAAGATGGCTTATAAAATAGGTCGACCAACTTCATGTAACATGTAAACTTTACGTTTTTACCGAACAATTTTTTTATTTTCTTCAAACATTTTACCTCCTGTCACCTATTTCTTCATGTATAATATTTTTTTTCTTGATTTTGTCATGGGAAGGAGCCTACGTCTTATGTGACAAAGCCAACAAATGCAAAAACGAGTGTTTGGGTTCCTGAACAAGCCATTAGACATGTAGGTTCATTGTATGTGTATTAAATTGTGGTCTCCCAAAGTGTGACCAAACTATAAATTCCTCGAGTTGCGGTTATAGGTACAGCAGAGACATTTCTAGAAGATATTTGTTTGTTTCTTTCATAAACAATACCTTAAAATTAAAACTTTTTTTTATCTTAAGTTATTAGAGTTATAAACAGTGAAAACAACATAGAATTGACACTTATATTTTATTGTTAATTGAAAGGATCAAAATAAGATTAAATAGGATAATGTTTGATTAGAGTTGAGGCCAAAAAGAGGTAATTAAGATATAGGATAATGTTGGAAAAGTTAGGACCTAACCGACTAATTTGAAGATTAGACTGTGATCCATATTTTGTATTTGAGTGAGGATGTGAGCTTCCTAAGAATATTGGTCCATATTTATTGGAGTTGTTATTTATGGTATTTGGTTGACACATTCTCAACAAATCTTGGGTATTTGTTTTTCTTCTGGTTTCACTCTTTTTCCATAAAATATAGTAATGCTTGGTGATGGGATGTTTACCATGATTTCAGCCACTAATTTGGGAGCACCGACCTATGCATAACTCGGTTGAGTAAAGTAGATCTCCCTATTTGATAAGGACTTGTTTGTTAATACTATTTGCTCCTTTAAAGATGTGATATTTAAGATTTGCTTAAAATAAGATGGTGTCATATAAAAAGTAGGTTATTTGGTAAAAATCGAATTTTGGTTAATTTGAGGAGCGAAACAGTAAAAAATCTTTTTAAATGATTTCTTTTAGTGTATGAGCTATACAACTCATGTGAGGAACAGTAGCTTCTTTAAGAAGCTAAACGGGCCTTTGAGAACCTATGCATAACTTGGTTAAGTAAAGTAGGTCTCCGTATTTGACTAAATAAAGATGAAAAACTCAATTTGATTGCCGAATTTAGTTCCTCAACTCTTTTTAATTAAAAATAATCTTTGAGGTTTCGCTTCTATTATAGTTTATGTTAAAAGTATAGGGACCAAAAGTGAGTTAATATGTGAGAGTTCATGGATCATTTCTGGTCAAAACAAAATTTATAGACTAAACTGAGATAAAACATGAAAGTTCAAAGACAATTTTCGTTAACAAAAATTCACGGAACAAATTGGGACAAAACGCCAAAGTACGAGCCCATATTTAGACTTGGAGAAAGATCTTGTTGGTTTTATATCTAAGAAGCCCAAAATAATGGGTTGCAAATGGGCTGGACTGTTGTGGCAGAGGAATTATTTCTCCTCCAATTTGGTACTGTTCTTAAAAATTTAAAATTCTAATACCTAAGCTCAAATCTCCTCCAATTTACAAGTTCGATGGGTTTTCGTTTTCTTCGACAGTTTGAGTTGGCTGTCAACCCCCTCTTTCGATCTAGTCTTTCTTATTAGATGTTTTGACTCGAGAAAAGTTTCATCTTGTTGAGATAAAAAAATAATTTGATCAATCATAAGCATTGAACTGCTCCTGTAAATACCTCATACGAAATGAGATAAGAACTCATTATCACAAAATTGTTAATAACAATCGGTTAAGTCAAATACACTAATTCTCGCACCATAGATGAATTTTAGTATAACAAACTAATGTTCACTTATACAAATCTACATATATAGATCTATGAACGGAGAGAAATTAAAATTCGAGTGCAAATTTAGTAGATAGCACGTATAGATCTAAAAAAAATATATACAAACAATTTATACTAGGACGAAGAATAAATGGTTCATCAATGATCATTTTTTTTAAACAAGAACTTTATTACTAAATTAGATCATCATACAGCAAAGATAAATAATCCGGTGGACACATCAACAAAAACTGAAACATACGACCAACTAGAGAACGGGATGCTCTAGCAAGAGCATGAGCAACTTCATTCTCAGATCGTTTAACCAAAGAGAACCTAATGTCCCAACAAAATACAATCATTAAAAATTAGACCATACATCCCATTAACTTCCGACCCTGATGTAATATTCGAAATAATATGTTGAGCGTCTCCTTCAATAATGACCCGCGCGATGCCATCCTTGCGACTTGAGGCACACCAAAGCCTCACGAACTGATAAGGCCTCCGCCATAGCCGCCCTTCTTTCACCAATTAACCATCTCCGGTGACCTCCTCCAAGCCATTCACCAGCACTTCACCGCAGAACCCATCCACCACCAAACCCATCACCCACTCCAAAAACCACCCCATCAAAATTAAGTTTAACCCACCCTTCCGGCAGTCTAACCCAATGCACCGCCATAAATTGTCACCAGAAAGAGATTTAAAAATCAAACCAATCCAGCCCCATGCACTATATATTAACAGATAAAGCCATACTCTCCAAACCCAATAATCTCCAAACTTTTAAAGCTTCAACACAACCAAATAAACAATAGAAAATGTCCTCTGAATATCTGGTACAACAACTACATAAAGGAGAAATAGGGATCATTCTAGCTAGCAGACAACAATCCAGCAACAAGCAAACAATCAGTTAAAATTAACCTTCCACCAAAAAACCTTTACCTTAAGCTAAATTTTGGCACCCTAAACACTCTTCCACACAAATTTAATAGCATCATCATCCATGACCTCTGGCCTTTTAACTTTTAAATTTATAAGCACTACGGACTGTGTAATCACCACGAGAAATCATCGAATAACCACATCCATTTATCATTACGACAGGTATAACTCAATGGAATTTCCATGACTTTTTTACAAACATCCTCGATCTGGAAATACAGCCGCAAAACGAGCCTCATTCTACTGACCTCCCTCCCTCACTATAAGCTCCACCACCTTAGCGCGCATTAGGAGAGAGAATTCTTGGAACCCACCCAACACCCAAAAACCTATCGAGCCACCGGTCATTGAAAATGGAATCCGTCTTCCCATCTCCAATTCGCCATCGACATCCTTCAATAATAATAGTTTGAGCTTCCATAAATGACCGCCAAGTGTAGCTAGGATTAGAGCCTAAAGATGCAGAATCAAATGAGCCATTCGATCGGGAAATAAAGACCTCGGAACACCTTGCAAACAGAGACGAATGACATGTTAAAAGACGTCAGCCTTGCTTGCCTAATAAGGCAAGATTAAAATCACGAAGATCCCTAAATCCAAGACCTCCCGAGAATTTACTACTACACATCCGACACCATTCTTTCCAATGAATAGAACTTCTAGTGCCACAACCCGAATCCCACCAAAAGCTATTCCATAGGCGTTCCAAAACATCACAAACTGTTTTCGGAATAAGATATACACTCATAAGATACGCAGGTAGAACCTGAGCTACAGACTTGAGCAAGACCTCTTCACCCGCAGCCGAAAGCAACCTCCTGCCCCAACCCGACATTCGGTATCTAGCTTGATCAATGAGCTTCCTAAAAACACCAATCTTCCGTCTACCAATTCTGATTGGCATTCCAAGATAGGTTCCAAAACCTTACACCTCAACAACTCCAAGATGAGAACAAATCTGACGTCTCACATGCACGACCGTACTTGGACTAAAAATAATAGAGGATTTAGTAAAATTAACCCGCTGTCCCGAAGCCTTTTCATACTCCAGCGGCACCGATTGGAGTTGCATCACATCCTTCTGTTTTGCCCTTGCAAAAATCAGAGAACCATCAGCAAAAAATAAATGCAAAATCCTCGGGCAAGCCCTCACCACACGACAACCCATCAAAACACCAGTTCGTTCTTTATAGCCAATGAGACGAGATAAACCATTTGCACAAATTACAAAAAATAAGGTGAAATAGGATCCCCTTGGCATAGACCCCGTCCCGGATTAAAAGGAGGAAGCAAATCTCCATTAAAGCAAATCCGAAAATGTACCGTAGTTACACAAAGCATAACCCAACGTATTCATCTCTAAACAAAACCAAGTCGCCTCATTACTGCCTCCAAATAAACCCACTCAACTCAATCATATGCCTTAGCCATATCAAGTTTGAGAGCCAACCATCCATGATCTCCATTAGCATGCCGATTAATCCAATAAATTACTTCATTTGCCACACAAACATTGTCCGTAACCATTCGACCTTTGATAAAAACACTTTGTGATTCAGAAACAACATTTCCAATCATCGTACTAAGACGGTTAGATAGCGTTTTAGACAAAACCTTATAGACGACATTACATAGAGCAATCAATCTAAGATCGCCCACAACCTCAAGTTTGTCTTTTTTAGGAATAAGGACAATCGTGGTATCATTATACCTGTTCGGAAAACGACCATCTCGAAGACATTGTAGACATGTGTTAGTGACCACATTACCTACAATATCCAAGTGCTTTTGAAAAAAACCCGCGCCCATGCCATCCGGTACGTTCCGGAGACTTATCCGGATGCATGTCAAATACAGCGCACTACACCTTTTCCCGAGAAAAATCCTTTGTCAATTGTTCATTGTGAGCATCTGTTACTACCGGTTCCACAAATTGACAAATTCGATCCAGCTCAACTACCTCGGACCCAGTCATATTAATGAAGTGTTTTTGTAAGTATTCTCCCAAACCATTATCAACAGTAAGCCACTGACCCCTCTCATTTTTCAATATGCTCAAAGTGTTTCTTCTTCGTCTCGCAGAGGCCATAGAGTGAAAATATTTGGTATTTAAGTCGCCACTATTTAGCCATAGATTTTTTGCCCTCTGATTCCAGTAAATCTCATGGCGTTTCAATGATTGCAAATAGCTTAGTCGAGCCTCCTCCATCTCAACAACACCCAAATCAGACCTGTGTAAAAGCTTTCTCGAGTCAGCAAGTTCCTTGTCAACTCCCACACCATGCAAACGTCTCCAAGACAGTAAAGCTTCACCACACCTCATGAGTCGTTGCATAATACTCAACTGATCATCACCTTCCCAAGCCTCCTTCACCACCCGACCACCCGCCTCCGAAGACCACCAATTTTCATAACGAAAACGAATTTTGCAGCGATTTAATAATGGTTTCCGAGGCTCAATAAGAAGTGGGCAATGATCTGAAGAAACATATGTGAGATTAGTAATTAACC
>JAYMTA010002172.1:0-17301 GCA_036897625.1 Pelargonium cotyledonis | reverse complement strand
GACAAGAGTGTAAAAATCATGAATGGCTCCTCATGTTTTTACAGTAGAGAGAGAGAGAGAGGAGGGAGGACATAGGAGAGAGAGAGAGAGAGAGAGAGAGAGGAGAGAGAGAAGAGACATGAAGGAGAGAGAAAAATTATAAAAGATTGAAAATTATAAAGGGCAAAATAGTGAAAGCACATTTTAAATTTTTTTAGGTTTAAAAGATTTGGCCAAAACGACGTTGTTTTGGCCACGACATGCTTTTCGTACACGTGGTGTGAAGACGTGGAATGGAGTGATGATGTGGCAGACCGACATGATATTTTTTCTGACGTGGCGTTAACTTACCGGTTATTGCAGGTTATTTGGACTTTTTTCAAAAAAATAGAAAGATAAAGGTCTAAAACCATGCAAAACCCTAATTGAAGATCAAATTCAAAAAACCGATAAGTCCAAGAGTCCCAATGACATTTTACACTTTTTTTTTTTTTTTTAACTTAGTACTCCAAAGTTAGAAGAAGATTTGTTGACAAAAACTAAAATAAAACAAAGTCTAAAGAGATTTAGATCCATTTAACCATAAAAAAAGTTAAGCCTCTAGTCAAAAGAGAACAAAAAAGTAAATAGTTTTATATTTAATGTTGAGGTGTTGACATGTTGGAAAATATATAAATCCATTTTTATAAATAATTAAAAATGAGGGATATTCAGATAGGAAAAAAATTGAGAACCCTGTACTTCGTCTCCTTTACTTGTCAATCGCATCCCATCACCGTCACTGTCGTGTCGGAGGCTCTGAGCTCCTTCCAACTTTCAATTCTTTTTCGCTCGCCGGACGGTTTTCCGATCAGCAGGTCAATTTCCGCTCAACTTTTCATACAGTTCTTCTACGAATATTCTCCACTTTGTTTGTTTATTTAAGCTTTTGCTATTTTTGCTATTTATCCGATTCCCGGATCGCATATGGTTTTACATTCACTCTCTGTTTGGCTAGCTAGAAAACGCTGGAAAACGAATGTCAATTTCGAATCTTAACAACGCCATGACTCTGAAATGGCTTAGGTGGAACTTATTATTATTTTCCTTCCATTATTAGGAGCAATCTAAGCGGTAGGGTTTAACAATTGGATAAAAGTTACAAATAGAATGAAAACTACCATCAACAGTTCAGTTTGGATCAATTATTTTAGAATTACTAATGATTTCATTTGCGTTTTTTATGCTTTTATCATTGGCTGATTGGTTATCTCTTCATATAGAATTGGAGTGGAGTTTGGGGAGGGGTTTGGGAAATGAGCTCGAGATGACGAGGAAGAAGGTAAAGAGAAAGGTTGGAAAGTATGACGTCGGGCGGACCATTGGCGAAGGGACTTTCGCCAAAGTTAAGTTTGCTCAGAACACGGAGACTGGGGAGAGTGTGGCCATGAAAATTATGGCCAAAAGTACTATTCTTAAGCACAGAATGGTTGATCAGGTATGCTGATAAACCTTTTACATGTTGAAACATGGGCATTAGGAAATTAGGAAAATGAAAAGACTGAATAAATAAAATAAAGTTTACAAGCTTTGTTGTAAGTATTATCTTTTCCGTTGATGTTGTTTGACTAACTTCTTTTTGAGTTCTGTTTCAGATTAAAAGGGAGATATCTATAATGAAGATTGTGCGTCATCCTTATATAGTTAGATTGCATGAGGTACGTTAACACTCAAGTATTTGTTAGCATTGATACTATTCCCATTATCTTCATCACGTTTATGCCGTGTATTGCTAAGTCTATTTTTTCTAATATTTCCAAACATGTTGTCCCCTCTCTCCAATTTTGTACTCTCTTCTTATTTTTTATTATCTGGCATTCTGTTTTTGATCTAGGTTTTGGCCAGCCGGACAAAGATTTATATTATTCTTGAGTTCGTCACTGGAGGAGAATTGTTCGATAAAATTGTAAGGGTTCTTCTCTTCTAGTATAGTTGGTTAGGAAATTATGATACTCTACATGTTTTTTTGTTTGTTTGTTTGTTTGGTTAATTTGAATAGGACGAGCAAAATTAATTAGTACGTCTTTTTCATTCACAAAAGTACTTTGGGCTATTAATTTTTTCTCAGGCTATACATAAGGTTAACTTCTGTTATTTTTGCATCTTGGCTTTTCTGGTGTCTTTAACCTCTTCATAAAATTTCTATTGCTACTGATATTAGGCTGTTAGCTTTTGTTAGAATTGCAAATATTTTGGTTTAGCTTATATGTATTGTCAAACTTAACTCCAACCCAAAGGCTTAGGCATTTAGGTGGAGGACCCAGCTAGTGTATCAAGTGGTCTCTCAAATTTTGCATTCTTTCAATGTGAGATACTTGACACTCTATATCACGTGTATACCGAACAACACACCAGGCCTTGCAGGTGGATTAAAAATATATTGGGAGGCAATATAAATGGGCCACATAGGCTGAATACTAAGCCAACTCTGACGCGATGTTAAACTTTACTCCTACCCCAAAACTTAAGCATTTAGGTTAAAGACCCAACTAGTGTATCGAATGGTCTCAAACTTCAGTCTTTCAATGTGAGATATTTCAACATGTGCTACATTATTTCCTCAGACATAGTTTAGGTTTGCAATATGCTAAATCAAACTAATATACTATTTAGAATAAGCAACATGGTTCATCCAGAATATGTTTTGTGCACTGTTGAGCTTGACAGGTTCACCAAGGAAGACTTTCTGAAAATGAGTGTAGACGATACTTTCAACAACTTATAGAGGCTGTTGCTCATTGCCACAAAAAGGGGGTGTATCATAGAGATCTGAAGGTACAGAGCAACTGTTTATATCATTTTAGCATTGGTATTTCTTGGTTTCATGTTCTTGTACTTATTGGTTCATTCCTGTTATGAATAGCCTGAGAATCTTCTCCTTGATGCTTATGGGAATTTGAAGGTATCAGATTTTGGGCTGAGTGCCTTGCCCCAGAAGGTAAGCATTGTTGCATTATGTTTGCACTATATGGCAGACTATAAAGTTTTACATTCAGATTAGCCATGCCATTTTTAACTCTTTGTTTCTTGGTTTGGAGCAGGGGGTAGATCTTCTTCACACCACATGTGGAACCCCAAATTATGTTGCTCCTGAGGTACACTTTGTCTTTTCAGAAATTTGCTGTGTAATCGTTTGATGTGCTCCCTCATGTTTTTTTGGTGCCTTCAAATTGTGTATACATGTCAATTATGTTTCATTGGATTTAGACCAATGAGATGCTACTATGTTAGCAATTTAGACTTTAGAGTTTAGACTGGTAAAGATACCTTTCTTGTCAAAGTGCAAATTCTTATGTCTTAAGCATTATGTTTATTGAATAAATCATGTTTGAAATTTTATGATATTTTTTGTCAAGTTATCAATCATGTGGTCTTACTTTCAGTTTCTTGAAGCTATATCTTATAGGGCTATTGAGTTGTAGTATGATGCAAGCTGAAGCCACTGTAGAGACAAGGATTGTTTTATCTAGGCAATTTTGGGGAATCAGATAGAATGCTGGATAAGACAAAACTGTCTCATCCTTTGTTTAATTGTTTTGACGTAATAGGGTGTTCTGGAATTTACTATATTTTCGTTATAAATTACTGGACGACATTAATAAAAAAATTTGTTAAAACATTTCAATGAAGTGTTCTTCCCTAATTCATGTAGTTATTGAATCAGTGATCTAAAATCATTTATTGTAATGAAAAGAAAAGTGTATTTTCTTATGTTGTTCATTTTCTTACACTAAGTGATTGGGAATTAGGTCCTGAGCCACCAGGGTTATGATGGAGCAGCTGCTGACTTGTGGTCATGTGGAGTCATACTCTTTGTTTTGATGGCTGGGTATCTCCCGTTTGATGAAACAGACCTTCCAAGACTATACACAAAGGTTAGGGGCCAGGATATTATCCTTGAGGAATGGAAATAAATTAGATTTACTACTGTTCCATGTTTTTGCATAAATATTTTTGGACTCCCACACTTATGCATGATTTGTTGCTTTAACTATTTTATGGTGTTGCTCAGGTAGCAAAAATTTCCTCTCACTCTCTTTTTTTTTTTTCCCACCCTTTTCTTGTTCAGACATCAACTTCCTTCCAATGTCTGCTGTTAATTTCATTTCACATCTTTTTATATTGGAGTCTAAGACATGCATCTCAGTTGTAGACGAAGAGGACCTCTTTCTGTTTAATAGATGTTATTACGTAGCATATTTGATTGGAGAGATTCTAATTGTTCTCTAGTGTATGTGCAGATCCATGCTGCAGACTTCTCTTGTCCTTTTTGGTTCTCTCCTGGTGCAACGTCACTGATAAATAGGATTCTTGATCCAAATCCTAAAACTGTGAGTATTTATTTTACGTGTGCAATAGTACAATTAGAATAAGCGTCAATTTGTACAATCCATCTTATGTGCATTGCATTTATTACACTATCCTAATATATAGCAGTTTGGTTGGATGACTAGCTCAATTAGAATAAGAGTCAATATGTACAATCCATCTTATGAAGTTTAACATAATATCAAGGTTGGTTTGGTTTGAGCCTAGCAACCCATTTGAGTTGCCTCCCTGTTAATATTTGGTCCATGTGCAAGCCCCGTTATGTTGTATGGCCTGCACATGAGGGAGTGTTAAACTATTCCACATTGAAACCAATATGAAGTTTGAGACCACTTGATTTAGTAGTGTGGTACGCCATCTATGAGTTTAAGCATTTGGGCTAAAGTAAAGTTTAGCATGATTTATAGTTACCTTTGCTGATACATTCCTTGAACAAGTTCAGTGAAGCTAGGGTATCTGTAAGGATGTGTCTAGATTTTTGTTCTTAGTATTGGCTAAATAAGCCAAGTATCTGCATTTGGGTAGTGCAAGCATATATACATCTCTCTTGTATTTTATTATCCTTCACTTCCTGTAACTCTGTAAGTTTTTCTTTGCTATTGCAGCGTATCCGGATAGAAGGAATTAGAAAGGATCCATGGTTCCGAAAGAACTACGTGCCTGTAAGACACAGCGAAGATGAGGAAGTTAGTTTGGATGACGTTTGTGCAGTATTTGACGACATTGAGGTTTGCTGGTCTTTCTTTTTATGCTCTGTGTGGTTTACCTTACTACTAATCCAAAGAGAACTTCTTGTGGAAGCTTTCCTAGCTTTGTTGGTACATACATCATACATGAATTCTATATCGCGACATTGAAACAAGGTGTCAAATGAGACAGCTCGAAACAATTGAGGCTATACCAATTTTGACTCTACACATATTTTCACTTTAATATATATATATCAGTTGACTGATATAAAGTTATATGAGTTGCAACTTAACAAAGCCAATGAAGTGATACACCTCATTTAAAATCACTTATACCCATCCAAGTGAATTTGTAGGAGCGGAGCGACCCGTCCGGATCCATGATTTTAAATGAGGTGTCATCACCTTATTAGTTTAACTGATAACACTTTATATTAGTCAACTGATATACATTATACCTTGCATGCAAATGAGTTATAGATGTTTTCTTTCTTTTTAAAACTTGACTGATACCTAGCTAGTAATATTATTCTTATTTCAGTTATTTAGGTAGTTATGTCAGAAGTGTCCAAACAAAAGTCATGTCTTCTAGTGTAAGAACCCGTAATTTCAATAGGATAAACATCCAATAAATGTAGATGTATGAGTACAGCAAATTTGTGATAGCACGAACGATTTGGAACTTTCTTCTGTTGTTTCAATATACCTTTTTTTTTTAATGAAGGATACAAGTATATTAAGATGTATAATTTACATATGGGGGTTTTGATATTTTGCAGGACCAATTTGTAGCTGAGCAGTCAGCAAATAGTGAAGGGGGTCCTTTACTTATGAATGCATTTGAGATGATAACCTTATCCCAAGGGTTGAATCTGTCAGCACTGTTTGACAGAAGACAGGTACAGTTGCTTAAACTATGGTAGGGAGGATAGACACAAGGAAAGGAAGCATTGGGCAAATGAAGGTGAATAATTTTGCACCAAGTTCGGTGATGACAAGAAAACAAAAAGAACGTGTTTTGTTTTACAAGGACAATTTTGGAGTAAAAACTTCATTATCCTAAATTGTTTTTACCCTCTTATATAGAATAACAACGTCGTGAATGAAAGGGCAATTCCTCCCTTCCTACCCTAGAGGGAAAATGAGATTTTTCTCACCTCCTTTCCCATTTCCCCCCAATCCATGTTTTTTCAACAATTGTGCGGCAGATATGTCTGAAATAGTGAAATTGAAACCATGCTCTACTTTCTTTGATTTCAAGCTTTTTTCTCTTACACCGGAGGGGAGTGTTCAAAGAGGTTGATATATTAATTTGTTTTAATAGATACGACTAAAATTTTACCATGCTTTTCTTTGGCAGGATTATATAAAGCGGCAAACTCGTTTTGTCTCCCGTAAACCTGCACAAGTAATACTTTCAACCATTGAAGGTGTAGCGGAATTAATGAATCTCAAGGCTCACACACATAATTACAAGGTTCAAATTGTCAGATTCACTTTAATTATGCCTGTAGTACATCTGTCACTATTTTCTGTTATCTCTTTATTCTATCATATTCTTGATCACTGTGCTGTTCTTAGTTATCTTACAAAATGTCAGTACTGACTTCGGCATTTTCTGGACTTTATTGCATAAGCACATAATTCTTATAATCTTGGCTTCCTTTGCTTGCATAACAAGTATGTTAGGTTTGTTATCATTACATCCAAGTGTGAGTTCTTGAAAACGTAATTTCAAACCTTTTATCACTTAGAACTCATAATGTTTGTGACTTTAGAGTTGCTTGTACAATCGGCTGATTACATCATATTCTGTATTTCCAATATTCCCACTGCATCAAAAGTGCATATGTTGCTGACTCGACTCTTATATGGCTATGATTTGCTTTCTTATTTGTTTTAAAATTAATTTTCCACAGACAAGACTTGAAGGAACATCTGCAAATAGGACTGGACAATTTGCTGTAGTCCTGGAGGTAACTTCCTGGATAGTGTGTAATTTCATATTATTTGCTTAGTACAGAGAAACTATGGTTCAAGTATAAGAATGGTTTCTAAATTGATTTCAATTTTTGTGCAGGTTTTTGAAGTTGCGCCTTCCCTTTTCATGGTGGATGTTCGGAAGGCGGCTGGGGATACTCTTGAATATCACAAGGTTAGGCTGTACTGAAGCATGCATTTGATTTTGGCCCATTCATGCTTTGATAGTGCTGAAACAAACATAGGTAATGCAATATGATTCTAATTTTAGGAATCATTCATTACGTGTAGCGGATAGGGTGATTGCCGACTTTTCAAAACACATTCTAACACTTGGTCCTAAGTATATACTATATATAGCCGTGGACCAGACTCATTCTATTGCACCTCAAACATGGGGCTTACAAAATGGATAACCGATATGCTATATTCAGACTTGCGAGAATAACTCCTAACTAACATGCGTAATGTAGTTTTTAAGATCAGAATCGCAAAAAACAGGAGCAAGTGACGTATTTTTTTGTATATTTGTCTCGTACTGTATTTTACCATGGCTAACAGCTTTCTCACGGGCTCTATTTGCAGTTCTACAAGAACTTTTGTGCTAATCTCGAAAGTATCATCTGGAAACCAACGGAAGGCATGGCAAACTCCGGTCTGCTTAGAACCATAACTTACTGATCCGGTTCGGTGGGTGTGATGCAAGTTAGTAACTAGTCCAGCCATGGAAGCTATTCCTCTTATGTGGGCTTGTTTACTATGTATGATTAGTTATAACATCAGAAAAGCTGAGCTTAATACAGTACAAAACCTAAGGAGACGTTTTTAGGGAAAAAAAAAAAAAAACCTAAGGAGACTATCAGTCACCTCTTGTGTATATATATATATATGTATGTATATATATATATATGTATCTCCAATTATGTAATAGTAAGACAACAAACAACAAGACTGATATGGATCTTGGGGATTTTGTCATATATATCACATGTGCTATAAATAATATGGAATTGGAGATACTTTGGTGTCTTTAATGATGTTTCATGAGGATTTTTTTTTATTTATCGGTTAGCATGAAACCTTGAAGGTGGAATTGAAATCAACCATTTGTCCTATGAGGAAACTTATTCATATGCTGATTTAATAATTTGTCTTATTGAGCATTTAATGACAGATTCTTTCAGGCCTCTCTTAACTAGAGTACATTTTCATGATGAGTAGTTACTGAAATTTTGGCCTGTTTTAGCAACCTTTCTTCTCATGTCAGAATCATCAGGTGCTCCATTATTAATTAAAGGTGAGATACTATAACAGTGATGAAAAAGTGGTCAACAAACAACAATACATTTAAAAACCAAAAGCCAAAAAAAGAAAAGGGGTTTGGGACAAGGCAATAAGTTTACATGAACTGAATCCCCTGTGGCCAACAGGGGAGTTGACATTATTTGGAAATTAATTAATTACAATCAAAGCACTGTGGTTTCTTCATATTTAATTCTAAATACAGCTCATTTTCCATGGAAATGGAGCTTCCATACCCTTCATTTCTAGTCTGCATCATTAATAAGCTGCAAACCTGGTTCTGATCCTGCCTGCATATATATATGTATATATATCTATCTACTGAGAGTGTTGTTTTTCGCACCACACCCCCAAACAAGACTAAAGTCCACAAATCACTCGAGATGAGTCTCGGTCGTTACGTTTGTTTATAACGAGAAAAAAAAGGTAAAAACTAGGACCGAAAAGTCCAATATCTAACTTAGGCATCAAAGAGACCGGTTTTACAGGAAGAGGAAGTTGTCGAATTACCCGGAAAAAGAAGTTTTGGAGTAACAAAAAGCTACTGCAAATTATGCTGTATATGCAAGGCAGGAAGATAATAAAGGAACTGAAGAGGATCATGATCGAGTACATATCTTGATCCTCTCTCATGATCACATGATATGATACACACATATATATAGAGAGAGAGGGGCTTATGATGATGTAGTGGTGCCAGTTTTCAAGGTTGGAACAGCTTATCTCCACATTTGCACTTCCATGAGAGAAGATAGTAGCTCTCTTCTCTTGATTTAGCCTTGTAATCATCTTTGGTGCTGTGGTTCTGAGAAATGACCAGTGTAGCAGTGCAAGGCCTGCAAGTCAAGCACTTGTTCACACACCTTGGAGGCCTTGAACCCACTTTCATCTCCATATCCTTCAACCCCACACTAGAGTTCCATATCAGGAAAGACCCATCTGCCAAAAAACATCAATCAATAATATTCAACAATCAACAAACCAATAGATAATTACAACACATACATACATATATCATTATCTCAGCATCACAGTCACTGCTTTTGCTGTTTTTACCTGATTCTGAAGCAAATGTGAGAACACAGATCATTATGAGCAAGACAGTTACTACTGCTCTTAATGAAGCCATTATCAGCATCAGTCTTGTCCTCTGGGCCAAAAGGGATCAAGAATTAAAGAAAGAGTTAATTGGAGAGATTGTAAATTTGGAAAATTCAATTCCAGAGCTCAAGAAGGAAGCATATTGGTGTCTACTGATGAGTCTGAGTTATGATGCTGAATTTATTATGGCTCCTTCTTCTCCCAACTAATTCAATGCATCTCAGCATCTGTGAGGGTCCCATGCAAAAACCCAATAAAAATATAGCTCAATCACTTGGTTTTCACTATTTTATTTTTTTTATAGAAGACAGTACTGTAAATTTCTTTTTTCACAACAACCAGTCCACACTTCACATCCTCAGTAGTAGTGATTCTTGTTAATGACTGAAAGTTACAGACATCTTTTTACTATTACTATATCCTTTTCTTGTCATCATTAACCAGCAAGCATGCCTGATTCAACACTGTTCTTGTTTGTCTTTTTGTTTTTATTTCAGCTGTGTTAATTAATAAGGTCTTGTAATAAATAAATAAAATGTATATGCTCTCATCAAAGCCAGTAGATATTGTCTTTGATAGTCCTAAAATTCCCAATTCCATAATTAAATGTGATTATGAGTTGACTAGAGCTTGAGTCTACTCTACACTGAACATTTAGAAGTAGAAGAGGAAGAGAAGACAATTGCAGCAACCACAACAGTGCAAATTGAATGATGTGGCCTACACCTAAAAAATGTTATGATCATCAAGGGACAAGAAAGAGAAGCCTATTTTGCCTAGGCTGTTCTTTGCCCATAGCCCTATAGAGGCTAGGACTCTACTCCTACTATATTATCTTGTATTTATTTCTGGTCCCATTCATGTTACCATGGCCATGACCATGACCAAGAACCACTAAAATAATGGTGTTGGTAGGTGATCTGCTGCTGTAGTACTCTATTCTCTCTTGCAGATGTGCAATATTAAAAATTTTGCCCCTTTCTTTTGTAGGGTTGTCTCTTTTGGTCAGTAAACAATGGAAAATGACTGATATTTGAGCTGACTTGGGGGATCGTACAACCACAAAGCAAACAGTTTGGCTAGAATTAGAATTTTGTGCTGTTGGTTTGGGTTTTAGGTAAGATTAGATGGTTTAGTAAATTCGTGCCGTAACACGGCATGAAACTAGTATGTTTGAACTTATAAAGTTTGAAATCATGTCACGGTCATGTTAAACCTCCAAAACATGCACTCACGACACGCTCAAGACGACCACTTTCAAAAACTAGTACAAAGGCTTGAACATAAGACATTGGTGTTCCAAAGCGCCCTAAAACGCTTTACCCATATGATGATGTTGGATAATTTTATGTCAAACGTGTCGGTGCTAGTGTTATCTTTATGTGTAAGTTGTGTCCTCTCCAAATCAAAACATGCACGAATAAATTGTCAGTTTTGTTTATAATAACTCTCTCTCATTGAAGATCAAGTGAAAGTATGGAATAGTTGCAGTGTACAGTAGTTGGTGCATGGGTTGTCTGCAAAAGGAAAGGCTATGAAGGCTGAGAGCATAGATGGACAAATGGAGCCAACATGGAAAATGGTGGCAATGAGGCGATCTGTATGTCAGGAAAATAAAATATTGTGTTGCTTGCTATAGCTACAAGCCCCTCCAGATAATTAGCTGAAGATGGATATAGCTACTACAAATTTGCTTTATGCTCCATGTCTCTGCACTGCCAAAAACACCCATCTTATCAAATCAACCATGCCATACTGTACATTTCTTCTTCTTTTTCACTCTTTTATTTTTGGGTGAAAATGCCTCATTGATCCTAAAAATCCCTTGTTGTTTTCTCTATACATTATTGAGATTTGAGATGCTGGTTTTGGTTTTGGACTGCCAAAAATATAGCACATGGATTCTGTTTGATGTGTGGAGGTTGACATTGTATGAGCCCAAGGACATCTTCTCATTAAATGTGACAAACATATATACCTAACTCATGTCGCATTTAATTCAAATTCTTGGTTTGTTCACTTATTGCTAACATCCAGTTGATCATGAAATGCAATCAAATGAATCCATTGCCCACAAATATTAATTACATGAAGCTATGGTTGAGCTTAACTCAAGAACTAGCATAGCTATGAAAATCAAGTTTTTCTAAGGTTTCATTTTGGGAAATGATTCATACATATAACCCTGAGATTGAATTCTAGCCGTCCATCACATATTGGACCCAGTACTCCACCCATGAAAACCAAAGCTGCTCAAAAACAGAAAATGGAATCCGTTTTTCACTTATCACAGTCTGACACGTGCCTTATATGTAGTAAGTTACTTCCTTTCATTTTTGCTGTGGTTATAGCAGCTTAGAGACGAGAGATGATTCTAGGGTGGGTAGCAAGAGGACAAAAGAGTCATTCTCAATATACAAAACAATTAATTGTTTTTCAACTGCCTCATCTCATGGAGCAAAATTGAAATTCACCATATAATATCAAGAAGAAAAATAACAGGTACATGCACACAGTATAGTATATAGCAAAGCCAGGCCCAGGGGTGGTGATGGAATTGGTAAAATGGTGATGTGTAGGGACCAAAGAAAGATCCTGCACATCTGTTTCTTCAAATGTGTCACACCCTCACTGACAAAGACCAGTCTTGCCCTCCATGTTCAAGTCCTTGCCCATGTTTTTTCACTGTTATATAAAATCAACCAAAACATCATCTCTCTCTGCTATGCTATGCTATGCTATACATGCTTGACTTTTGGTGTTAACTCCTGTATATTAAGCTCTACAATGGTATCCAAATATTGCAACAACTATAAGGATCTTGGACCATTCAACACCACAAGTGGGGGCTCTTGTTTTGTCATGTTCAATACTCCATGGCTTGTCTGCTAATTGCTATTGCCTCCAGCCTCCACCATTCAAAGCCCACTACCTATCTCTACTGTCTCAGCCTTGTAAAAGATCACAAGCCTTTTCATGTTCATATTGGACCAACAAAAATACCCAAAAGAAGGAATATGGACAGAAATACCGAAAATACTATGAACGGGTTGAGTTAGACGACACAAACCCGATTAGAGCAACTGTAGACTACATGGTGACTTGTAACCACCAAAATTGAATCCACAAAGTTTCAACATTCCATGCCCACCCAAAATGTCAATACCACAATGTCGTATTTAGGAACCAACTTTTCATTTAAAATGAAGAATTTGAGCCAAAATGAGATGTTTGAGAACTCTACGAAATACAACATTCTAAATTCAAAATTTCAAATGGTGAACTTCAAATTAAATTCATGTTCTAAAACACAACGTATCATGTCTGCTTGATGAACCTAACATGAGCTGCAACATCTGGGCACCTTCATATTCAATAATCAAATACCAATAACCAATACCAATTAATGTATCTTTCTAAAATATAAAAGTCGACCTTATCTGATGAAGAGAATCTGTATAATACACCCGACACACACCCACTGTCTGTTCACCCAACCCAAACTCTATCAATGTATCTAGGTGTGTATGGCCAACCATCAAGCACTTCACTGGAAGGATACATTGTGTTTGGCCTTTTTCCTCGTACCAATGGATTACACAACTGGCAGCAGAAGATCCAATCATCTTTATACAGCCAAGATTTCAATACATAATCTGAATCCTGATTTATGTATATTAGCATGTTGATCAAAAAAGCTAACTGATGATCCATTAACATCAAGTATCATCATCCATCATGACCATCACAAGAACACAAACAAATTAACACAAAGGAAAAACACATTCTATTATTACCATAGGAAGTAGTTACAGAGAGCAATCCAGAATCGGGGCAGTTTGCAAAACCAGGACTTAGTAAAAAGGAAAAAACAACCAAAAGAGATTGTAATGGCTGATCAATGAAGTTGATGCCGCCACCAAAGCCCATGAATTTACAAAACCCCGAATCAGTGACCGCCCAGAGCAGCTACACACTCGGAAGACAGACTTACAACTTGAAGAACAAAAGAAAGCGACATAGGAAACATAAGATCCTAAGTTTCTGGGACACATTTGGGGCTAACACGACTGCTGAAGACAAGTGATGATAGAGAGAGCTTGGTCTGGACACGCCAACGTAGGAATGCCATGAAGCTAAAACATGAGGTGTAGAGCATTCAGCAAAACAAAACCTGAAGCACTGGCATTTAAGTGAGAACTTAAAACCAGGACCTGGTGACTGTATTCTCGGGGAACCATGGCAATGAAAGTTGCCCTCCAATGGAGGCAAAACAGTCGCAACAAACCTTCATATGTCATGAAAGTCTGGAAAACGGGTGGAAAAAGATCCGCCATAATCCCCTGGAAAACAACCAAGTCACTGAGTACCAGCAGGCCCTCGGATGGGCCCAAAAACCATGCTGAATGCTGCTACCTGAGTGGGCTGACTGTAGCGCTTAAAACTTCTACCATTTGTAAACCAAACCGGAGTCCTTAATTTTCTGGATGAGTAGCACACCTGCACATCTGCCCCTCTTCGATCAGGAAAGGATCGTATTGCATCGATGCTCAGGAAAGGATATCACATCTCCACAGACTTGAGATAAGCAGCTCAACTGAGCTGCAGCTGATGGACTTGCAATGTTGGAGATTCAACCCCAATAGGGTTTTACCCAGTTCCTTGAGAAAAGGTGTGCTCTTGTTTGATACTCCGTTGCATCCAGACAATGAAAGAACTTGGAGGTATAGCTGCTTAGAACAGGACAAGACTTGAATGCCAGAATCAGTGATTGCACATCTCGACACATCAAGATCATTGAGTAACAAGCAGTTCTCAGCAATTGATATCAAGCTAGCATCGGTTATCTTCCTGCAACCATCAAGATTCAGCAGTTGAAGGGTTCCACCATGTAGCCTAGCCAAGGCTGAAACTACTTCATCTGTCAAATTGAAGCAACCACTAAGATTGACCTTCACAAGTCCTGCTTCAGAGCTCTCCAAAAGTGGGAGAAGCCCGGCGTCTGTAATTCCATGAAGCCCACTCAGATCCACATGCTGAAGCTGAGGACACAGTCTCCCTACCATAGACAAGCTGGAACTACCAAATCCTGGACAGTTCCTAATGGACAATGATCGTAGAGATTTGCAAGAAGACAGCATAGGCATTCCCAAGGCCATGTCCTTGATCCCCATGCAACTGACCAGGGTAAGGGACTTCAACTTTGATCCAGTGTTTGAAAGTGCACCGGCGATCCCTGATTGTGTGACCCTGTTACACTCCTCCAACTGAAGGCTCTCAAGAGATCCAGCAGCTTTGGCAAAACCTACAAGCCCACTGTCAGAAACGAAACAACATTTACGAAGGCACATCTGCTTCAAGTTTACGCAACACTTCCCTACGGCTTCAAGACTCATGTCAGTTACTCCCCGGCAGGAAGTAATTGACAAGGAAATCAGTTTCTGCAGACCCAGCGCATTACCCATGGCCCAAAAGCCTCTCTCACTCACATTTTGAAGGCCACTGAGATTCAGATTGGAAACGTTTCTTCCATAGTGCCCAATAACAGCAAGACAGAAATCTGTGATGTTCAAAGCCTGTAGCTTGACCTTTGACAGGACAGAGGAAGAAGCTGATAATAAACTTGAAATACCATGGTCACCAACAAGAGGGCACCCTTTGATGAAGATTGACTGTAGCTTGGGGCAAAACTTGGCAATAGCTTGAAGGCCCTCGTTACCAATTTGTGGACAAGATTCAATGCTTAAAGCGGTCAAATTGGGGCAGTTCTCTGCAATAGCAATCAAACCCTTGTTTGAGATCGAAGGACAACTGCAAAGATCAACCTTCTCCAACAACTGGCATCCTCTAGCAATCTCGAACAGACCTTCATCACCCACGTTGGGGATGCTCCACAAAGAAAGAGCCCTCAGAGAAGGGCAACCACGGGCAATGGCTGAGAGACCAAGATTGGTAACTCCACGAACAGAGTTGCTACCGCGGATAGAAAGCTTTCCAAGTCCCCCACGGCTACTGGTTCCAACTGCAATTGCCGCTAGCCTTGTATCAGTTGCCTTCTTTCCTTCCAAACACCTTGTAAGATGGCCATCATCACATGAGGCCATCTCAACCTCATCATCCTGCTCTGACTCATCCACCTTGCAGATCTCACCATGGTGAATACTGCTCAACAACATGAGCCAACGCTTGGAAACTCCAGCACATGAGCCCCGTTCTTTACCACCGGGCATACGTCTAAAGATCTCAAAGAGGCACTCGTCGGGAAGAGAATCAAGGGAAGGCTGCTTCTGCTCATCCTCACTGCAACAAAATGGAGAACTAACACGAGCACGCTTGCGAGGAGGGCAGTACACATCCACATAGGAACCAATAGAGCATGGCCGGACCAAATCCAAGGGATTTGCACAGAAAGAGCCAGCGGCATAGAAATCATCATCAGCTGAAAACCAAATGAAAGCTAAAAATCAGCTAAAAAGCTATATAATTAAAAGATCAAAGTATATGAATATCTAATCTCCTTGCTCCTTAAAATTCAATTTCTGGCATCTAAAAATCTCCTAGTTTTAATCATAACCCACAATACAAATATAGAAACTACCATCAAGGTTTTATCAATTCAGATCATATGCGAAAGCAAGGATATTTTTGCAACAAAATTACCTAGTAAGAAATTGATTCCATGTCAAATATAATCATATAACGAGCTGAAGGTACTAGGGACATACATATCTCAATCAATATTCAATCAAGATGTAAAATTTATCACATAATAACAAATC
The DNA here is from genome assembly GCA_036897625.1 of Pelargonium cotyledonis. Lineage (NCBI taxonomy): Eukaryota > Viridiplantae > Streptophyta > Magnoliopsida > Geraniales > Geraniaceae > Pelargonium > Pelargonium cotyledonis. The sequence continues at coordinate 1,103 of JAYMTA010002172.1, read as the reverse complement.
AAAATTGATCTACATCAACACCCACATCCCAAAATCAACATGTAAGATTAACCCATCAAACAAACGATCTAATCCAGCTAACATGCCTAAGAAAGATGCAAACTTTTTCTTCTAAACAAGCAAATCAAAGAACAACCCACCAAAATATATTCTTGCAGGATCAAAATAATCAAAGAGAAGAAAGGACTCACCACTGTAATTGACCACAGCAGGCATGATTGAAACTCAGAGAAGAAGAAGAAGAAGAACCCTTGAGGAAGAGCAAAAAGGCAGAGAACACAAGAAGAAGAAGAAGAAGCAGCAGCTACCAAAACCAAAGCCAAAAACAGCAAGACAAGCATAAACCAGATGATTGAAATTCGTTGAAGACTTGAATGCATGAGACGGAGAAGAAGAAGAGGAAAGGTTGAGAACCCTAACACAGTAGGGAAAAAAGAAGATTGTAGAGAGAGAGAGAGGAAAAAGAAGAAGATGGGTATGTTGAGAGAGAGAGAGAGAGAGAGGAGGGTGGGGATATATTGGAAGGAAGGTACAGAGTGAATGTGGAGACAGAGTGCGCGTACAATGAATCTTTCCCTGAAACCGGTATGTCCAGTTTGTTCTCTCCCCCACTCCACTCCATCTCCATCTCCATCTACAACCATTTCCTAAATGGAAAATTACACATATCTACCCGGAAGTATGCACGTTTTGCGCATATTTATCCTAAAATATGGTTTGTTACTTTTGGCTATTCTAAAGTACGTCACAAAACTTTCCGTCTACTATTTCAGTTAAAGTTAACGGAATATTTCAAAAAAATCTAACATGTGCCCAGCACATGACTATTATTATTTTGAAATTCCGAAATTACCCTCACTACACACTTTTTCTTCCTCAATGGTTCGCCGAAAAAATCAATGGTTCGTCGGAAAATTCAAAGTCTCGTCGGAAACTTCATAGTTCTACCGGAAAAATCAAATTTTCGCCGGAATCACCAAATGCTCGCCGGGATCATCATAAACTCGCCGGAAACGTCCAATTTCTGGCGAGATTTTTTGGGTACATTTTTTCTTTAAAAAATTTACAAAAAATTAAACAAAAATTCTTTTTAGATATGGAAA
>JAYMTA010002171.1:0-17303 GCA_036897625.1 Pelargonium cotyledonis | reverse complement strand
AGACAGACTGAGAGTGCCGGCCCCCTATTGGTGTGCAGATCCAATAGGGGCCGCGCCGCCGCTCAGACGCCTATTTTCCGGACCCCGCCGGAGGCCAAGTAAACTTGTAGTCTATAAAAAGAGACTCAAGTCCACATTAATAGGTTCGGTCAATTTACTCTTTGAATGCACTGGTAAGAACTCGAAAACGCTCTAAAACGTTCTTCGTGTTCTTCGTGTGTTCATCACAATCTTCAAATATTTTTCATCTCAAGAACAATATTCGGAGATTCGATTCTCAGTCTTTTACATATTTTCTGTTTGTGGGAAGACTTATTCTCACGCCGGAGGCGTTTCCTCAGACACACATTCGGGGGACCGCTTAACGGTGTGTTACCTGCGCAGGCCCACAATCACTGACCGGACGTGGATCACTGCTACCACCCTACATTGAAGATCTAATTTTGACTTAGTCAAAATTCCTAGCATTTGGGGAAAAGAAGACCTAAATTGAACTTAGTCAGAAACCCAAACACTTGGATAAGAAGACCATATGACGACGTATTGGACCCTTGACTTAACTTAGAAAAAATTGTCAAATCAACAAATATTCAATTTCTCGACACTACTCACTCTGAGAAAGGGAAAGATAATAGTATATCTTTCGATTATCTGTATGGTGAGGAATAGAAGGGAAAAGAGTGGACACTTATACATTTGGATCCATCAAAAAACCACTCCTCCCAAATCAGACAAAAAAAGATAGCGAGAGAAAGTAGAAACATTTTTACTTTTGCATTTTTTTTCCTCTACAGCTAAGAACATAGGCTAAATTACAGCAGATATTTGGCGCTTGACCCTATATCACAATGCTGGTGAAAACAACGAGGGATTACCATTAGGTCACAATGCTGGTGTAACTAGCTCAAAATATACATGAACATCGGGTACCCATTGGTAAACAGAGCTGCTGCTTTTTATATTTTCTTCTAGCACCCTATCATCACAAAACAAAGCTAATCAATTCAGCAAACTCGAGATAAAACAAGCCGTACAGAATGACAGACAGAATAGAAGGTGAAACTTCCACTTACCAGAATCACCAGTCGGTTTCTTTAATGAACTTGTGAGGATCACCACTCTGTGTTCTTACTGAGGGAAGATGGGGAGGTTCTGTGCCTCACTGGTGATGGAAGCCTAGAAGGGGTACAATTCTGGATGCATTTTAACATACTCAGAAAAACTAAATATTAAGTACATTACATACAACGAAGGAATCCAACTTCAATGGAAATAGGAGGGTCGATTTGAACCTGAGGTATGATAGGCACTTGTTGCAGATCGGTTGTGATTCTTGGTGTACTTATGGAGGCAGATTCTCCTTGGTTTGGATGGCAGAACGCTGAGGTGATTATTGGTTGCATAACAGACATGGAAGCAGTTGTGGGCAATTGTTGTGAAGGGAAAAATGCGAGTTGAAATTGAGGGGGAGAGGGGTCTCCAGAGCTGGACATTACGGGCAATCCTGAAGTAGCTGATGGTGATGGATGGAGACCAGCTGAGGGGATTGACATCAAGGGAAAATTTGGGTTGTAACACATGCCCGCCATCCCCATCCCAACTCCCATGCCAAAACCTAGGCCTGGCCTCATTTGAAGAAGGGGAGAGAAGTTCAGTACTTGTATTGTCTGGATCCAAGTTGGTGACATATATGGAACTTGGAAGAGAGCAGATACACCCATCGACATCATCTGATATACACTCAAATAAATAGTTACTAACATCATCAAAAGTAGTAACTGTGATTAAACAAACATGTAAATGTAAGTATAGAGATGGAGAAATTACATGAACTTGAAGCTTTAGAGCTTTAAGATATTCAATGGCATCATCCAACATTGAAGCCCTGTCTGACTGTAATTGTGAACACTTTTAGAAGATCAGAGTAAATTTTTAAAGTAGAATATAGTGTAATATAGATGCTCAATAAACTACTAAATTGTCAAAGAATACTTGCTTACGAGGTGCATCACTCAATTCCTAGTACTGAATCTAATATGAGAAATCTTAAGAGACTAGGTAATAATACAACTAGCTCAATAATCTGGATTCTGAACTACTTGGTCAATGCAGTCTGGTTTTTATATTATTCTTTAGACAAGGAAATCTCGATCATAAGAACCAGGTCTGATACCATGTCAAGTTTTACTCCAACCCAAAAGCTTAAGCTATCAGGTGGAGGGCCCTCATGGCTTGATGCTCTTTAATTATACATAATACTAGTATGCCTAATTTTGGAACTATAAAATTATATATATCATAGAGGGGAAAGCTGCATGACCTTGTTACAGTTTGGAATCAACTCCTGCAAAGCTCTCATCTTCACCTTGATCCAGTCTCTACGCATCTATTGAAAGTCAAGACAATGGTCAGGAAAAAAGAGTAACAGAATTTATAATGAAGGATGGACCTTTTCCTTAAATAAATCTCACCCTCTCAGACTTGTTATGTACTTCAGCGGATCGTATTCGTTTATGTTGTACATCTTGCTTTCCTTTTAATTCTCTAGAAACTCCGCCAATACCCTAATATCAATTTTATTTTGAAAAAAGAAATTAGTTGAAGCAAAGGGGAGAAAATTAAATAGGTAACAGCAAACTAATAAAATAGCATTGGTCTTGAACCTCAGAGTATGAAATTACTTACATAGCTTTGACACTTTGGTATATCCTTTTCATCAGTCTTTCTTTTTCGGCCACCCTCCTCTGATTCACATAGAAAATCCATTATAGTTTCCATGCTAGAATTCCCCTGTGTTGGCAGTTGAACACCTGATAAGACCTTGAAGATGTCATGAACATTGTCACCTTCGGATGCACTTGAAAACGAGGAAGCTGACGTTTGAAACCAAGAACTGGGTATAACAGCGAAGCCAGCATCAGGAAATGGTGAGATATCTCCATGATTTGTAGACGACGTCCCCATATCATTAGCTTTAGTATCAGCCATGCTAACCCCACTTGGCAATGAGTTGTTCATGTCAAGCAGAGGAAGGAGCTATATATAAGTGGGTTTGTAGTTTGAGGGCGGTGCAGATTCACTATTTTATATACTCATCAGTGTCTATTAGTTTTTTTCTTTTTTGTTTCCTTTTTCGAAGGGATGACAAGAAGCGGGAACCAACTAAATAACGACCATTGGACAGTGCAACCTGGGAAATGATGGAATGTATATAAATATAAAAGGATCATTTGCGGCTTTTGGCTGGTTGTGATGAGTGATTCAGTTTTTGGTATTCGTATTTGGGGACTGGGGATCAATGTTTTTTATCTGGCTCTGTAAGTGTGCTGCTAGCCTTATCGAAACAGTAAGTGGTATCTAATACTGATCATCCCACGTGAAATAAAATCCTGGCAATCCTATCAGCTTTGTATCTTACTGCTGGCATTCAAGGTAAAAAACAATCACCAAGCGATCCGGTGTTGATCTGCATTTGGTCTGCGAGTAATATATTGGCTATGCGGCCCTCTCTCAAGTGACACTTGTAAGAAGTAATTAAAAGTATAGTGTAGAGTTGTACCTTCAAAATTCCAAATCATGCTCCAGTGGTTCCAAGTGTAGCTGGACTCCTCCAAATCATGCTCAAGCGGTTCAAAATGTAGCTGGCCTCTTGCAGACAGCTTGAAACTTAGCAAGCATTTCCAAAATTCCCACATCAATTAAATAAAAAGAAAGAATATTATATTACAACAGACTCAGCATGCTAAAATCCTTCATTTCTGTGCCTATTTTATGGATATTGCTCCCCTAGCCTGTGGGATCTCCTCAAAAGCTTCCCAAGGCTTTGAGTTTGAGGATTTGTCCATTTCAAAGGGTACATAACTAGATAAATGGATTGATTTTTCACATCTCTCTTTCAACATTTGGAATGACACGTCGACACGGTTCTTGCAGACAAAATCATAATCAGTGCAGCAGTAATCTTACTTGTCGTTTATCGTCTGCTCCGTGGCCAATCCTCATCTTCAAATTACCACTTACGGTTACAAACCCAGAATTGCCTTGGGGCCAAAACAGGTGGTTTCCAGTGTAACCACCATAATTCTGTGCATCAGATGAGACAAAAACAGCAGTCCCCAGATAGGCCAGCTTATTAGGACCAAAGCAGTGGCATATGGATAACATCTTGATACACCTAGCAACCAGCAACCTTGTCAACACATGAAGAATCTTATGCGCCACCATATTGAACTAGAGCCTCATCTAGCAAACTTAAATGGAATCTTCTATAATTGTTCAAGCTTGGGTGGGTTGTAGAATTTGGACAAAAGCTAGTTTGGTAACAACCTCAACATAGCATATCAGACATATAATTAACATTTCATTAAGAATTTAAGACATAAATTACTAATGTGTAATGGATAGAGTCAACACTAACCTTTAAAAAAAAACAAAAAAAAACAAAACAAAACAAAACTACACATTTTAAGCACCCATTCCGTTAGTCAAAAAAGACAGAAGTGGACTACCAATTACCAACCCACCTGGACCTCAGGCTAGATAACAATGGTTCAAAACTTAAAAGAAAATTACTTAATAATAATGAGTATCGACTTTAGTCTGAAAAAATGCCTCCAAAATAGTGTCTTATATAAATTATAGTCAGTGCCCACATGAGTATCATCCTTGATTTGCTCCAATTACGGCGGCTTCCTTATCTCTTACGAATATCAAAAGAAAAAGGCCTCCCCTCTGTTTCTAAAATTAATAAAATATTTGATACTTTCATCTTTAATTAAGTCAACAAAGCCGCAAAGCTTTGAAGGGAATAAAGATATTTTTGGAAAATGTCCTATGTACCCTCCAATATCCTTCCTGAATGTAAATCCCATTCCCCTGAAAATAAAGGACATTTTCTCCACAAATGCAGTGACTAATCAACCCAGTCCACGTTATGTGATGTGACTGGACCATGAGACAGGGTCAATACCTGACCTTACAAATTGTTATATAATGAGCCGAATTCTTATTTATGGCCGCCCATACGCCTCACTGCCATCACCAGGCTTTCACATTACTCTACTTCGTTGACCCTTCAAAAATCTTAAATACTATCGTCCTTGCCTTCTAATCCACCACACAGAAACTACAAGGAGATGGTTAGGGAACTGACAGTGGTGGCTGGTGGGAGAGGCTATGAAGGCTTGAGCAGTGTTGTTTTCATCTTCTGGTCTGCTCTTCTGACCATCTCTATCCTCGGAGCCATCGTCTTTGCTTGTGCAGATGGAGCCTCCAAAGACAAGTCCTCCCATCCCACTGATGCTTATGCTACCAACTGTGGCGCCGGGTGCGGCGCAGCCTGCAGTGCCTGAATTCGTTTTTCACCTGTATACGTCCCTACAGAGTAAATGTAAGAATGTATTCTCCAATTGCATAGGAGATTAGATAAGGGTGATGTAGCTAATGCAACAGTTAGAAGATAATATGTAAGCAGATTCATTTCATCAGTAATTTGATAACTGGGTAATTCTTACAGAATTCGACACAGTTTAGACGCACGTGAAGTGATATGCAATTGTCTGTATCATGATAATGTAAAAAGTAATCACAAGTTCGCAACCAGACCCATCTCATCGTATCTACTTTCTGAATTTCAAGTGGCTTACAGTGAGCCACATTCTCTTGCTAACTGCCCTTTCCTCCAAGTCATCAGCTAGACTTGACTGTTCGAGATTGGCTCAGGCACTTCACTCTGTGGGGACCCTGCATATGTGTCTAGAAATTCTAGCTTTTTGTTTATACACTGAAGTTGACTTCTGTGGATGTCATTGCTGAGATGCTCTCACTGGTAGGCCCTGCGCATATCCCACCTACTGTTATTTTTGGGCAGTTAGCAACCAAATATCTCCCCCTTACCATTCCTGTTGCGGCTAAGTTAAGCAAACAAAAGATAATCAAAACCACTTGTCATTGGTCCAAATAAATACGTATATTCATCATTCTAAAATACGTGTCTCTAATACATAAAGAAACCAGGTGGTATGGGTGTATATCGCTCCTCCGTACCTGGTTTATATTTGGTTTCCCTACATCTGTACATAACACAATATTAATAATGACTTTTGCCCTTTTCGGTATCAAGATCTCCTGTCAATGTTATGACTAAATATTTCTAGGAAATATGAAATTTACATTCCACTTCTTTTCCTCAACTCGGTAGAGGATATATCCATGCGAAACCTCTCTGCTGGTATTGAAATAAACATATCCCTTATTTCCTCGGGAATGTCGAAATCTTCAAGAACCTGCAATGAGTTTGTACAGCATCAACAACCAAATTAATTTGCATTAGATGCAAAAGAGAGAGATGGGCAGGTTAATAGACTTATAGTAGACGAACACACCTTGAAAACACCATCCACATTACGACCACCCACAAGGAAGGTGCATCCTGTACTTTTGCATCCAATCAGTATCTCGAGCATCTTTTTATAGTCTCCATCATAGTATTTTGGCTGCAATGCAATCAAAATAACTTAACAGTAATCTTCATCAAGGTTTTCATAATATCACAACAGTAATTCACAAAAATTCACAAAACTGAGCAACAAGATATGCATACAACTGTGATCTTTTTGCACCCTCAAGTCTTTCAGCCATCAAAAATCCTACAAGGGCATAAAATTCTATCCTATATAGATTCGACCACCCTCTAGTATCTCATGGATCATAAAATTTTGCCTTTCATTGTTGCTACTCTCCTACAATCCACTGTCAGATTGAAGACAGTAATTTCATGTATGCTGGCTCAAAATTGCTACTCTCCTACAATCCACTGTCAGATTCAAGACAGTAATTTCATGTATGCTGGCTCAAAATTCAGTTCTGCTATGTACTCTTTTCTGAAAGTACATTGGATTGTTGTTGTTGTTGGTAGTCTTCTATATACATAATACACTGATTATTCCTTCATGTCCATGATAGTATATATTTTCCCCAGAGAATTCTTATGGATTTTATTTCTAGAAATACATATGTATAAATATCCCACCCCCCCAATTAGAAAATTGAATGTGCTAAAACTTCCACTGTTTGCAAAGAGAAATCTTCCTTCTCCTGTACTCAAGATGCATTTAATGTCATGATAGAATCGCATAGACAACCATGTCGTGATACAGTCTACCATGATACTGTACTTAACAAGGTGGTTTGAGAGTCCATACATTAATAAGCCTTGCTGCTGTATCAGCTCCAATTACAAAAGCACTTCCAGGGAAAAGTTCAGCTTTCTTATAAAAGTAAGGCTGATTGGATATGATCACCGTCTTTCCTGCCATTTACAGAAATAACTCATTAATATGTTCTGGTCATCTAAACCAAATATTAAGCTTCTATCATTTTTACAAAAAAGCAGCCAAACACAGTAAATGTTCTAACTGTTATAAATCCAATTTATCATGCCACTTCAACATGGTACAATTAATCAATATCCTTACACTATACAGAATATATAATAGTTTAAGATGCATCTGATTCTCTCATTGACATAGCATAATAAATAGAAGATCAGAGGCAGTCTAATTTTTACATTAGGAGACTCACTGGACATTATGTTATGTGAAACACTATTGTGATTCTATGGCTTATTTAACTTGGCTTACACTGGGAGTGGGAACCCAGCAAATATCACCTACTTAGATCACTTTTGAGAAGACAAACTGGTCCTTTTTACTTCCCTCTAGACAATGTTTTATACATCTATTTAAAATTTACCCTCACAGCACCATAGTATACAAATCATATCATCATATCAATTAAAGGTTCCATCATATACCCAGAACTTGCTAACAGTCCAAAAGCATCAGAATCAACAAAGAGAAATATAAATAGAGGACAACCAGAAAATAAAATAAATAATAAGCCTTACCAATTTTTTCAAATTGCCTGACACGATCCTTGATTTGTGTGACAGACAATGGAGGTTTGTCAGCATTGATTGCTGATATTTCGAAACATGGATAGCCTTCACCACAGACACTACAGAAAAAAAAAAAAGATATACAGGTTATTGTACATACATTTTAACCAGCACGGGGGATAGTGTGGCACTTAGCTTGGAAAGTTATATCCATACCCCAGAACAAAATACTCAAAACCATGAGCCCCAAAACATTGTAGAAGAATACTTCTCCTATAACTAATGAACCAATTATTTCTTCAATGTTAAGGTAAATACCTCATATTTTATAATGCTAGGTCAACCCAAATGAGTAAAACCATGCCATTCCTCTAAGCTAAATCGGAATCAATGTAATATTCAGGGTGAACGTCCTTTCCTTCTAGGATATAATATTCAGGGTGGTGAACGAATTAAGATGACATACAAAGGTTCCTTAATTCCAAAGGATGTAGAGTCTTAGCCTTGGGAAGTTAAAAGTTCAAAAGGTAAGAGTCAAACATTTCCCCAAATAATTTTTTTAAGATAGAATGCACCTAGTAGCAATTTCCGGAAGCTTGAGATGACCATCATGCAGAGGATTAAATGAGCCAGGCAGTATTATCTTTCTTTCTGTATCATACGTCTCTGCAAAATGGTTTCCAGACATTATATCAGAGATAAAATTAACTTTAGTTTGTTACTTAATTGAGATAGTTCAACCGAAAGAGTGGACCATACCACTACAAAATGGATAAACGTCAAAACGAATTTCTCCATTTATAAGTTGCTGTAATTCTTGATCTTCACTGAACTGCTTTTCACATTCCTCAGGCACTTCAGAATCACTCAAGTCTGTAACAAATGTTGGATGTACTTTGCATGCGTTAGCAATAGTCTGTAACCAAAAAATAAGAGACCAATTTATTATCTGAGGAAAAGGCAAAAGAGTTCATAGACATAATTAAGAGGTGTCTGTAAATGATTGCCTATATGATTTATCACACACCTTGAGTAAGAGATGACTTGAAACCTTATCTTCTTGCTCTCGATTTCTCAAACCCTAAGTAAACTTAGCAAAATATTAGAATTTAGAAGCATAAATGTTATCAAACATAGTTCAGAATCAAACCAAGTCAAATAACTACCTTTGACAAGGTAACTATAGATGTCTGAAGTCGTTCAGAAGTTCGTGTTGATAAGTGAAACCTGAAGAAGAGAAAAGGATAAGAAAGAAAACCAACAGTTTCCTATTAAGTTACAGCTTGTCTTACAATCTAAGTCAAGAGAATTGTCGCAAAATTCCAACCAACTGCAAAATGTTGAACTTAATTTGAAGCAAGAAATATATCAACACAGCTGCATTGTTACGTGTTAATAATATTAAGGTTTTAACCAAAGAACACCATAGATGAAAAACCATAACTTTGTAGAGCACAGAGTCAGTCAATTTAGTAAGAAAACAGATAGATTGATTAGTCAGTTAAAAGTAAATTGAATCTTGACTTTGTAGAATGCGTTTAAGGTTACAGGAATTTTACAGCAGATAATGCGTGTCTGCCTGGGACTGGGACAGTTAAACTGACTTCCCTGCTCTTGCTAATGGAAGTGAACCTAAGGAGAAAATCAGGTCTCATATGCTACAGTTCAGGCTACTTATGTTAATTGAATTATAGGACGTCAATGACTCAACAAAGGAGGCTGCCAAAGTGCTATCGTTTTGACCATTGAGCATCATTTACTTGAAATCGTTACCCAATGAGCAAAATACCAAATTAAAAAATGTTTTAATAAGAAGGGGTGATGAACCAATGCTAATGCAAGCACATTTGCTGATTTGCATACATTAATGGCTTTTCTATTGGATATAAAATCACCAGAATATGCATCCATGCTAACAAGTTCGTATGCTAAGATGATGGCTCGATGGCTCAGAATAACATTTTTCATAAAACTCAACTAAATCACAGATAAACTCAAGGTCAGTTGGTTTGTTTTCATAGCAAACCCCAAACCTAGTACAGCAATGGACAAAAGAAAGAGTTTTTAATATTTTCGGCCACTCATTAATGAGATCCAACAATAGATGGGAGAAAGCATTTTGCATGGGCAGTACACAATTTATAAAGAAATGCAGTTGTGCTGAAAGTTATCCTCATAATCAATCGGGTAGATAATGTGGTCAAATATCCTTTTGTTGGAATCAGAGCATGTTTAGCATATGCTGAGTTCAAGAATTGAAAATAGATTGATAGGATCAGGACCCCATTTGTTGTGTGGATCGAATGCAACATACTAGGGTCTACAGAGTCATTAGAATAAGTTTCGTCAGTGTATTTTGTAGGTGAGATATGTTAGAAGGCATCTTATCTGAGCTTCGTAGAATGCATAATTTTCGAAGTAGGACAAACAATGAAGGATAGAAGGAGTATTTCATTTAGAAAATCAGAGCACCAATACTAATATCATCATTTGGTGGCATTGATTGCAGTTACATGATTATTCAGAAAACTCAAGCTTTATTCTTCCTTTATGGCTTTCTCCATGTTGAGATCAAAATAGGAAGAACCCAATCTGCTAGACATTTCTTTTGGTTAGTTAAGGTTCTGTTTACCTTACATATGTTTTGGACCATACAATGATCCTTCAGTTTCCAACTTCACATGAATCTAAAAAAGCTTCAGTAATCCAAAGTCAGGAAGCCATTCACATATGTTAATGTGTTTTCTGTAGCATTTCTTTTGAAGCCATTCACATCTCTCTATTTCTCAACAATACGTAAGTTTGCATATAAGAAAGTTCCTCCAAAATTGAAAATTCTAAAACCAATACCTGTGGTCCCCAAGCTTTGGTCGTCCGCTAGCCAAAGAACCAGTAAAGCCCACTCCAAGAACAAGGGAGCCTAATTAACAAGTAATCATAAATCAAATCAACTCCAACAGCAACAGCCACATTTCCCAAGTGTTTATATGATACCCAGGAAAAAACTTTTACGTAAATGAAATGATGGACACAGATGTTCAGATGCAATTCTGGTCTAAACTAAGATACGGTGAGAATTTCGTGTAAATACTTTACACGAACATGTATCTAGTATATCTTAAGTATAGAAATATTGCTTTTCATGATCATAACTGAAATAAATAATCAACTAAGAACAGTTCTTGTGGCGTGGTAAGTGATATGTAGCTGCTCCAAGCGTGTAGATTACAGAAGTGAGGTTACAAATAATGTTATTTTGGACCGCATGACCACTAGATATTAACTGTAGCTACACTTCCAAGTATGTTTAAGTGAATTGCCAACCAACTACAATAGTACAATGGCAAGAACCAAACACTTCTAACCTATTTCCAGAACTCTTATTGTCTTGCCAAACCATAAATCATTCAAGTGTGGACAATCAACAATTTCTGGTGAACATCTACAGACAGTAAGAGTTTAAACTACTCATAGTACTTCTCATGATCGAACCCCTCACCCATGAATCTAATGTACCGGCAAACAAAACTTCTCCACAACTATGAAATGCACAAATTACAAGTACACCAAGCACAAGTTGAGATAAAACAGTAATAAATGCAATCAGTAATGACAATACAAACCTCAAAAATCACATGTCAAAAGTAAATAACATTGTGAATGTACCTGGTCTAGAGAGCTTAAGCGCGCGATTATAAGCAAGTAGTGCCATCTCTTCAGCTGTTTGCTGACTACAAAATTAATTTGGTATCTGCAATGAACAAAAGGAAATGATCACAATTCAAACACTCATATATTAAGAATAAAAACCGGAGCTTAAATGAGGAAAAGATGAAGATCAGGACAGCGCAATTTGAACTTAATTAGAAAAAAAAAATGAAAAGTAATTGACGAGATGAAGAGCTGAACCTTGCCGAGCAACTGGATCATTGACATTCTGGAGTATGGAACCACGGCTTCGAGCACTGTATTTGACGCTCCAGGCACTGACATTAACATTCCAAGCGCCTGATCGGAAATTGAAGGAACTGGTTCGTCAATTAGTCAAAATAATCACAAGAATTGACATGAATTTGAATGCGAGTAGAGCTGTCTCAACCTGAGAGGCGCCGCCGGCGAGGTAGAGACGGCCTGAGTGGGGCTTGAGTGAATGGCTTCCACTAGTACTCGAATGCAACCGTCCGTCATTCTCTCTCTTCTCGATCATCGCTAGATTCTTCCTTTCGCACTCGGTCTCGGCTGTGGCAGATAGGACGTCGACAACGACGTCGTATTTATACCTTCGCATCTCCTGTACCGTAAGGTCACTAAACGGGGTCATTGGCGACCTGCCTAGTGTTGGTTTTTTTTTTTTTTTTTTGGCCTAAATCACCTTCGGGGGACTATCTGAGGAGGCCCGAGAGCACCTATCAAGCACGGAGATGGAAGCTCTGACAAATTTGTGTGCTACTCTGTTCGCAAACCATAATACAAAGCAGAAACAAACCTTTCCAAGATCTAAATCTATACATGACAAACACTAATCAAACCATACAAACTAGTACTCATTTAGGGTCTTATCTCGTGATCCAAAATAACATGGAGTGTGTCACCTTCGATGCTAATGTTATGTCAACCCAAAGGTTTTATCCAAGAGAGTTTCTCGGACAACCATAGCTTCCATCACTGTTGAAGAGCGGGCTTGCCCCTCCCATCTCTGGCGACCAGCCTAATTTTTATAATCAATAATATTTATTGATAATTCATATATAACTGGTTATTTTATATAATAAAAAATAGTACTCATTTTGAGATAAAAATTTAAGATTAACATGAAACTCATTCAATTATTTTAAAACGGATGAAGTAGACAAAAAAGAGATGGTCCGACTTTTCACACAAAAAGGTCGTGCTCTTTGCTCAATCAATTTTAAAGCTAAGTTACGACGACATGAGATGCTCAAATATATGAATTCAAATTAAGTATTGAAATGATGGAAGACCTAAAGTCTGTTTCACCATTTAGGTCATTCTCACATCGATATTTTAGTTCGTGGCTTATTCTCAAACACTTATAAATTCACTAATATCTAAAATAAATATAAAATAATCCACTAAGGTAAAACAAAATAAATAAAAAATCTGCTAAGATAAAATGAATTTGTACATCACCATTTCTAGACAATACTCACAGAGAAATCTCAAAAATTATAATAAGATCTAGCCTAGCATAGACAAAGATAGAACAATAAAATAAATTGATGCGCCTGTTTGACTCTATCAAAGCAAACACACTAGATTGTCTTTTAATCTTGTCCATGTTGCTATGAAATTTTTTTAAGTGTCAAAATATTCTAAGTCTCAAGTGTCACTCGTCTAGCTTGGTCACAAGATCTGTCGGCGAAGTCCGTCGATCCTGCGATGAAAAACACATCAAAGAACGATGACTTGGAGTGTTTTCGGGACGTCGCCTCAGGTGTGAGATTGAGATCTCGGCCGGAATACGCGAAGCTTCTGAAAGCATTTTAGAGAGAGAAATCCATAGAGAGTTCAAATGAAAGAATGAAAATCCTCATTCTCTTACTAGGAAGGGGTATTTATACTAACCTCAAGTTAGTGTCACATCTCATCGCAGGATTGGCTGGAATTGAAGTGGAACCCACTTGGGTGGCTTGGAGCCTTGGCAGGCTGGCGTGTTGCGCGCCTGTCGAGCAAGGCCAACCACTTTCGTTTGTCCCGTGAGCCGGGAGCGTACGTCAAAGACCTTGGAAGCCTCTATCTCGCAGGATAGCGTCCTAAGGCTTAGAAACTAGCCTTGACATTGACATGATGGCCCAGAGAGTCGGAGCACTTCCGAAGTGGCTTGGATGGCCATTTAAGGTGATGACATGCTGGTGATGGTCCTTGGCGCTTCTTGGTTGGTCGGATACTTCGTCGGATCAAAAAAACAGGCTGAACGTTGCCAGAGACAGACCTTTGTCGCAACAACCAAGGAAGTTGTTGCGGCAGTGCATGTACGACAAACATCTTTGGTCATGACAGATAAATCGATGGATGGTTGGATGACCTCTGTTGTCGCGACATTGGCTGTCCGACACACGTCCTTTGGCTTTTCGTTTAGAAGGATAAAACCACGAGGTTGGACGAATGGATGGCTAGATGTCGTCCGTTTTCGCGACACGGATATGGTTGTCGCGACATTGGCTTCTCGGATGATAACCTTCGGCTTTCCGTACGGACGGACGAAGGAATGAGGTTGTTCGGACATGCGTTGTTGTGAAATCACAAATGGTTGTCGTGACATCCCATGTATGAACAACTCATTGGTCCATTTTCTTGGCTCTTTTTGGCTCAGGCCTTCGCATGCGGACTCCGCTTGACGTTTTATGACTTCTTGGGTTGCCAAAATTTCTTAGTCTGAGCATTTGGCTTGAGAGAGCTCGTCTCATGACTTTGGGCATCGTCGGCCAACATGGATGGCGTACGACCATGTCCATTGGCATTGAGTGCGCGCCATGGCTTTGTACGCCGTCGGACGACCTTAGACTCCGTTGACGACTTCGATGTGACCATTGGCACTTGGTGTGCGCAAATGACTTTGGGTGATGTTGGTCGCCGCCAACGTCTTCGGATTTGACTTTCATGCACTTGTCATCCCTTTAACCTCATGATCTTGGTAAGACCTTGAGGTTGAAGACTTAAATGACGAGGCACTCGGGCACCACACTTCACGTTGTAATTCGTCAATAATTAACTTGTGATTTGTTGGGTAAGATCACAAATATTAGTGATCATTTTAATCATTCTCAAATTCAATACAAAGTTAAACTCATAATTTAAATACTTAAATAGAGAGATTGAAGGAGGTATAAGATGATGATATTGTCAATAGAGGATATATAGCTTTTAGAAGTTTTAATGTTCTTTCCCAAGCTTGATCTCATTTTTTGTATCTACTTTCTTTCTTTAAAATCTTAAAACTAACACGAGTCTTCCCCTGAATGGAGACATTTAAAGTTACATGGTCAAGTTCATTTGAGAATGTGTCATCGACTTTGTACTTAGGAAACACTTGAGCAACCTCCTTTTACCAATGTGCAATTTAGATATGGTTCTTCTCTGGCAGTCATTGAGACTCAACTCAAAGATCCTAAAAGGTTTGCAAGGCTTATGTTGTAACATTCAAAGAAATGGAATTAAAAATAAGAACCAATATTCATAAGGAGAAAGAATGAAAGAGTAAGAGAACGAGGAAGCACCTACAATAACTCCTTGTAACATGACCTCAAAACACCTAATAATTGGGTATTATCCTAAATAGCATGTCAAGCCTCCCTCTCATAGTCGCGTATGAAGATCTTCGTGAATTGATCGAGAGAGGGTTCTCAAGATGTGTCATTAACTGGAAGGAATAGAAACTTTAGCTAGCTCAATCATTTAGGCTTAGTAGGGATCCTCTTAGAGTCATATCTCCTTCAAGCTCGAGATGAACCCAACAAGATCATCTTGCTCTTAATACTAACACTCAAAAATCTCATTGTGAACATGCAAGTGTTATATATTCAATATTTGAGATATGTATTTAATGAAAATCAAAAGCAGTGGATCTATTTGCGTATGAACTTTTCTCAAACTAATTGAACTAAATCAACGATCTATCACCTAAACTAAATATTGTTGTGTGTGTATATATAAATATATTTATATGTTAATTACTATGCAACTCAATATAAAATAAAAAATGTCTCTAATGAATCTTTTAAGTAACACCACCTTCACAAAGTTGAAAGCATAAAATCACACTAAAAAATAAAATAAAAAACTAGTGGAACAACAATCTCAACAATGCAACAACCAAATTTTGAATCAAATCATTTTTCTAAATTTAAAACATAATAGCCAACAACTCGGTAAAGTTACAATCTCAACTCCACTTTCATGCTCAAAGATTCTAACAAAATAAATATCAGTATTTTTCTTCATTTTTATCTGAGAATATCACATTCAATTTTTTCTTTTTAACGATGATAAAATGTACTATTGAGTTTTTATTACGAACTCCCAAATCGTCTAAAAAATGTACAGTTTGATGCTGTTTGACTTTATTATCGTGCATACAACGATCTCAATATTTAATAAACCGCTAATAATAATTTGATTTAAAAGCGTATAAAACCAGCCAAACTGACTATACCTCCAAATTAGTCTTGAGAAACAGTTTGTCAATAAAATACCTCAAAAATAGTTGAAATGCCAATTATTTTTGCTCACTCTTACTTGGGATACATTAAAGTTGGAGACAAGACAAGACAAGACAAGAGTAGGGTGAAATGAATAAAGAATTGATGAAGACAAGTGTAGGGTGAAATGAATAGTGAATTGATGAATAGAAAAATGAAAAGGTACAAGGAGACTTTGGGATGGGGGCATTACTAGACTTGACAACACCACCATTGCCTATACAAAAAGTGTAGAGCATAAAGTGCTAAAATAACAAAAGTATCCCCACAACACAAACGGCTACTTCTACGGTCTACCTATAGAGTTCACATGTCAATCTATCTTCAATTTCTCATCAATATATCGAATGATCGATATTCTCGTCAGCAATTTATTACTACAAGTCTACAATAACAAATGTTTGTTACAGTGTGATTGCTCACACAGAGACGCTAAAACGAGAAAAGATCAGAGCCATTGGATTGGTTTGATGAAGATTCGATTCGATTCCTTGTACTCTGGGGGACAACCAATCATAAATCCTGCTCTGTCTGCTCAACGGTTCAAGACCTAGAGCTGGAGGTGGTCTTAATTATGACTCTATTTTGGGATTCATTCTCTGTCATCACTAATTTAACAATGTGTATGGCCTAAGTGTTTTTTTTTTCTCCCTTGTGTTAGATGTGATAACGTTTCGGGTTGATGAACTCTATTCTTAACCCGAACTTAAATGATTGTCGGGTTAGTATCGACTCTCGGGTTTTATGCCTAAAATGTATTATTTTTTGTGGGTATACATGACTCGAAAATCTTATAATTTTTCCAACACGAACCGATTTTTTTGGGTTGATAAATTTATATCTAACCCTGCCAAAACAGATTGAGTTTCGGATTCCCAACGGATCAAGTTCATTTTACCATCTCTACCTTCCAATTTTTTTTTCTTTTTTAAACTTTATCCCCTAGTTAGGGCAAAACCCTGTAACCATAAATTTATAGTACCACTAATATGTATAGGCTCCTACCTAAAAAATTAGTAACATATGTTTCCTTTGGCCTTTTTATAGTACCACTAATTTGTATAGGCTCCTCCTCCTTTGATTTTTAACAATTGGATAGTGAAATTATGCTAGAGTCAGGACATGAACTCTCAAGTCTCAAACTAAGTGTTGTTTGAGTAGTATTTTTGTCTTAAAATAAGTATCAT